>JAOSBN010050062.1:0-14653 GCA_027563595.1 Erythroxylum suave | reverse complement strand
GGAAACAAGTGCGGTTTACTGATCAAGAAGAAGAAGCATATGATGAGGAAATTGAGAGTGAAGAAATGCCTCTACCACAGGAGAAAATCAAGAAGTTTGAAAGTTTCAAGGAAGAGTCCTTATTGAACAAAAGGAAGTCAGCGTCAAAGAACATATGAGCTACTTCAGGGAGTTCCAAAGATAAATTTGAGCATAGGGAATCCAGCAAGTATGAAGACAAAGGTAAGGAAGTAAATCTTCAAGACCTTCCTTTTCCAATGTCATATTTAATGAGTGAGCGTATGACTGAGCGTAAGCATAAAAAGGATATAATTTATTTATTTGGAAAAGTTGAAGTCAATATTCCCTTGCTTGATTTAGTGAAAAGAGTTTCAGCCGAGCTAAGTACCTTAAGGACTTGTGCACCAATAAGAGGAAGTTTAGGCTCAATGAGAGAGTTCAAGTACGTTCAAATGTGTCAGCCCTGTTTAAACTCCAAATTCTTGTCAAGTGTCAAGACCCTGGATCTTTTACCATTCCATGCACAATAGGGAAAGTTACCATAGGAAGAGCCTTGTTAGATCTAGGGGTAGCAATTAATGTGATGCCTAAGTTTGTCTATCAATCCCTAGTAGTTAAGAGCTTAAAACCTACTTTTGCTATGTTACAATAGGCTAATAGATCATTTAGGCATCCAGTCAGAATTATTGAAGACATTTTGGTCCAGGTAAAAGGTATGATTTTTCCAGCTGATTTTTATGTGCGTGATATGTCTTCTAAAGTTGTGTAGGACACTTCCTTAATTATAGGGTGACCATTCTTAAGGACTGCCAGCACCATGACCAGCATGAAGGAAGGTAAGATCACCATGGACGTGGGCGATCAACAGGTTAGCTTTAATATGTATGAAGCTATGAAACACCCCCATGTGGACTATTCACTTTTAGGAGTGAACATGTTAGATGATATGGTTGATGATGCATGCATTGAATTTGAACAGGCGATGTACCCTTTGACTAATGATTCCTTGGAGGAAGTGTTTTTTGCTGATGTTTTAGGTGGACTATGGAGTGAGGACGATAGCACGGAATTGGAAAGTGGCCGAGTTACCTCGCCACAGAATGGCTCTAAGCAAAATGTCCCATAGGAGCTGAAGGACCCACCTTAAACATCAGGTTGTTTCTCTCGTTTCACTTACAATGAACTTCTACATGTTGATTGAAAATGAGATGATATTGTTATGTATGAGTATGTTGGCTAAGTGTGGAGGAGGAACTTAATTAGTAGGATTAGGTTTAGTTTTTAGTAGGATTTAGGTTTAGTTGTTTCGTTTCAATAATTCGTCCTTCCTTTTGAATTCTACATTTTAGAGAATGCATGTCACATCTTTCATGATCAAGGAAACTAGTGTAGATAGTGGGTTAAATGTTGTGTTGAAATGGTTAAGGACCTGTAAATGAGATGAGTATCCCTTAGAATTTTTCATGTCTTTCCCTTTTTGTGCTTCGGGAAATCTATGTCGCGGTATGGTACTTTCGCCGCGGCGTGGATTGATTATTTCACTGTGGCATCACGCCTCTCAAGCACCTTTGTCATAGCGCAAATCACTTTTTTGCCGTGGTGAATAGTGGTAAGTATCCTTGCCATGATGTGATTTAATTCTTTTGTCACAACGAATACCTTTGCAGCAGCGAAAGAACCTTCTGCTAAAAAATTTCCTTGTGAAATTCCTCTTTTACCCTTAATGTTCTTCTGATCTTTCGTATGCCCTTTGTCTTTTTTGTCATTTTATCTATCCCTCCTTTTACACTTACCGACCCTTTCTTTCCCTCTCATTTTCATCTATTACACTCCAACTATGCCACGGCGAACCCAAGCTACCAAGTGATCCTTTCTCGTTGTATCACTCCCCCTTCCACCAGTCCTCGCGTGTTGTTTGTGCTCGATTCCTTCTCTACCTTCTTCGTAAGTACCTCTTTTCCATTTCAATTCCCTTCTTTTAAGTTTCTGTCGATTAGGGTTAGTTCGCAGTGGCGTGGAAGACTGACATGCTTCACCGCGGTGACAGACTTGTTTCGCTGGGCCTGAGACACACAGTTTTCACCGTGACGAAGTTCCAGATTTTGATGTTTTAGAGAATTTGTTTAATCCTTATATTTATTTTTCTTGATTTCTACAAGAAAATGCCTTGAATCAAGAACATGTCCCACCGATCTGCTACCTCTTCATCCGATTTCTCCCTTTCCTCTTCCTCCACCCATTCCGCCTATCCATCCCACTCCTCAGCTCCTTCTACTCAGCCAGTTGATCCTGCATATACTTCCTTAGCTGAGCAGATTGATGCTAGACCGATCCTTAAGGAGCATCCCTTTCCCTTGACCCCACCTAATAATCCTTTCGTCCGTCAGATAATTCATTCTCAGCTCCAAGGATTAGTTTGCCCCAGGGATTAGGGCAATGACAAATTTATCCGTCATATCTACACCCATGCCTGCCTTCACGAAACCCTGGAAATTAATTTCCGGGATGTCATTGTCCCTACTCCTCTCATCGCCGTCGCTATCTGCGAGCATTACGACCTGGCCCCTATCCTCCGCTACCATTACGAGCAGTTTATCTATAACTACCCGTGGGACGATATCTTGCATACCCTCTGTCCTGAGGGTGCCGCGTGGCATCAACCTCGCCTTTCTCAACGCTATCTTAAGCATTCTAACCTCCGCCCTGAGGCCTATCCTTGGCTTCAACTCGTTTGCAACAACATCCTTCCCACCTCCCACCTGGCATACATCACTAAACACCAAGGTCTTTATTTATATCTACTTATGACTGGTTGCTCAGCCGATATAGCCTCCGCCATTGTCTCCGCCATTCATGATTCCATCACCACAGCACATCTCAACCATTCCATCATCTTTCCTTACCTCATTATCGACATATTCCGGGCCCATAATGTCTCGGAATATGCTAATGATAGCTATTTCAACCTGGCACCTTTGTTTAGGTATGTTCACCTACGACAACCCACTTATAGCCTCCTTCACCACCACCCCCACCCCCTCTCGAGTCGACCTCCATCCCAGATGTTGCTGCTTCCTATTCTGAGGCCTTGCCTCGCAAGGACACTCAACCCACTCTTGCACCTGCTGATCCAATTACTTTACAAGCACTCGCCCGCCGAGTGGCTGCTTGACAGGAGACCCTTCTCCAGGTGACAGCCCGACAGGAGCAGTGTATCATCCCATTACCTATGGGAAGGTTAGAATAGTAAATATGAATGATTAATGGGAACTTAAAAAGTCATTAATATATATTCATGCATAATATGGTATTCACCTATACATGAACAATGATATTTGTTCTGCAAATAAAATTAATTGTACATCCATTCATGAATAATTTCGGGTATAATTGAATTGAAGTGTGAGATTTATGAATTTTGGTGAACTTAGGAATTATTTTGTAATTTATAGAGTATTATGAAAAATAGGAATAAGAAAAGAAATTAAATGAGGAGTTGGAAATAGTTGGATTGTAAAGATGAGAGTTAAAGGGACTTAGTTCAAAAGAAACTAAGTCAGAACTCATACTTTAGGAAGATGACAAGTGTAAAGTTGCTTTTATGATGTGTCAGAAGTTTGAGTAGTTCGAGAGTTAAAAAGGGGTTGGTACTTTTCTTATGTTCTTCCCTTGTTATCATTTTCTCCAAATTTCTTCCCATACATAGAGATTTCCATCAAACTCTTTCCGAGAGTTAACTCTGATTCTTCATATCCCTAACCATTTCCTTTACTCAAGTGTTTCTTTTACCTTAAGAAAAACCAGAAGTTGATTGTATTTATAAAGGAGTACGAGAGTTTGCATGAAATTAAGGCTTTGGAGATAGCTGAAGATCTTGGAGTTTTCAATAAGAAGGTAGTGAATAAATTCTTTAGAATTAGAAATTTTTAAATAAATTTGATGAGTTGCTGTCATCTGCATGAACATCCATCCTTAGATAATTGTATTCTTACACACTGTGTTAAAAGGATGGGAATTTGGGGATATGGTGTTATTTGGGTTTAGGTGGATTATTAGTGATCAGGTGTTGTGGAAATGAATCTTGGAGTCGAAATAGAAATAAAATAATGTATAAGATTAGTTGTAGAGTTAGATATGGAAAGGTAATATGGTTTGTTTCTTCACTGATCATCTATGAATACTTAGCTGTTTATATGAGAGTTGATGAATACTTAGAGATGTTCAGGAGCATAGATGGTTCGTATGTAAAGACGTGCCATCTATGTTTTGTATTTATCTATCATCTGCTTTGACTTCTATCGTCTACTTTGACTCCTGTCGTTTGCTTTGACCTCTATCGTCTACCTTGACTTCTATCATCTGCTTTGACTTCTATCATCTGCTTTGACTTCTATCGTCTACTTTGACTTCTATCGTCTGCTTTGACCTCTCATCGTCTACCTTTTGCTTTCATCTACGTTTTGCTTCCGTCTAAGTTTTGTTTTTGTCTATGTTTTGTTATCGTCTGTCTATTGCCTGCCTTTGAGATTCCATCTGCCTTTAGACACTTTGATTATCCTTGGCGTATCGTCTACTTTTTGCTTCCGTCTATCTTTAGCCATCGTCTGTGTTTTGAATATTTGTCTACTTCTTCTTTGTCTACCTTCTGCTTATAAGATCAAATTATATCAATTGAACTCGTTGGTTTGACGTGAATAGTAGTCTCGAAAATTAGAGTTTGGAGAAAAATCTAAAATGGCTCTTTAGGTTTTGAAACTTGATTCATATGGTTTGTTAAGATATAAACCCTACAAACAATGGTAGTTAAGTGAGGTTCGATATTTGACCTTGGTTTTGATAACCTAAGTGGAAGGATACCCGGGGATTGTCATGAACATGCATTGTACGTAATCTTCTCTATATATGGGCATTAATGAACACGCATACTTGCACAAATTGTGATATATGTGTGTATTATTTTTTTTATAGAGGAACAGTTGGGACGTCAACTTCTTGACATTGCGAGCACTTCCAGGCATTAGCTTCGGGAGTATCTTGTGACTAACCTAGACGGTCTTACTTAATTTTTTGTTCTTTAAATTTTGTTGAAAAAGACTGTAGGATTGTGGCTTGAGTGTTGATTCTGGACCTGGAGGTCCAATGACTATGATATTGGATTGAGATATTGAAGTGCTACTTGTATATGAATGAGATGAAATAAATGTGCATTTGATATAAAATTATCATTTGATTCTCAACATCAGTTGAATGTCGGACTTAGGTCTATTGACTCTGAAACTCTGTTTGAACATTCTTACAAGATTGTGATATATGAGGTATGCAGAAACTGTTGCATTTCATAAAGTGCATGCTCAGATAAAGGTGTGACTCGAGATGCCTTTATGAAGCGCTTCCACCTAGAGCTTTGCTACGTGACTTTTCTGATTTGACATGTAGAGCTATGCTCTGTGATTTTGTTTGATTGAGCCCTATGGGCCAATATTCGTATAAGTCTGTGAGAGGTACTCGGTCACAACAATAAGAAAGAATGTGAGTCTCATGTGCATTGCGGATGCATGATATATGTGATTATAAGTGTTAAAGGTACAATGTGACATGGTTTGTTAAGTGTATGTGATCTCATGTGATATATGATATCTGTAATATTGTGATGCATGAATTGAGTGAACCATAGGTGATGGTTACCTCATTAAGTTTGCAAAACTCATCAAAATTGTAACGTTGTCTTTTCAGGACTAAGAGACGATTCTATTGAGTGAGATACTCAGCGTGATTTTGGCAAGAGAAGTCATAGCTCAAAGGTCGGTCAACTGGGATTTTTGGATGGCTTAGATAGACTTGTATATTTTCCTCATTCATGTAGTACTTTTGTTCTAGGTTTAATGATGTACATACAGTAAGTGTTTGAAAGACAATGTAAACTTTTGAGTTGTGAAATGAAATGAGGACAAGATTGGGTGGTTTAAAAAATAAAAAAATAAAAAAAATTGTGGATTCCTTATGATGTTCTATAATGAATAATGATTTGATGCCATGTGAAGTTATGTAATGATCGATAGTAGCTCACCCTTATCGTAGGATATGTGCCAGAATGACCTCCAGGTGTTTCGGTATGTACCCTGCTGTAAGCGGGTGCTACACATATAGGTGGTATCAGAGCATGGTTGGCATCTTTTGGGACATATAGAATGTTAAGCATGAAATATCGTGAGAAATGTAGAAAAATGATTCAAATTTATTGTCGTTATAGGTCATTCGTTCTAGGTGATCAAGTTGATCAACCAATTAACCAAAGATCGGTAGGAGCTAGTAGAGAGTCCTCGGTACCTCAATCTGAGGAGATGCATCCTAGAGTTCCCGAGAGAAGGGAGAGGAGGTATGATAGGTTGTGGAAGCAGGGAGCTATGGACTTCTATGGCAGCACAGACCCTGCTGAAGCTGAGGGATGGTTGGAAAGGACATAGAAGGTATTTAATCAGATGAATTATGAGCCTGATGAGAGGTTTGATTATGCAATGTCTCTCCTACAGGGCCCAGCTTACCAATGGTGGAAGACTGTCCCTGGTAGTACCATCAGGCCTTGTCAATTAAAGTGGGAAGACTTCCTGAGGGTCTTCAAGGAGAACTACATGCCCAAGATCTACTTAGATAGGAAGATGGAAGAATTTCTAGGTTTGAAGCAGGGTAGGATGTCAGTGGCTGAATATGAGATTCGATTTAATGAGCTGACGGGTTATGCTACTACTTTGATCCCTATAGAAGAAGACAAGTGTAGGAGGTTTGAAAATGGACTAAATATGGAGATCAGAACAAGGTTGGCACGATCAGATCTGGGTACTTTCATGGAGTTGAGGGCTGCTTCGATTAGAATTGAATAGCTAATGATAGAGAATTAGGTTGAGATTGGAGCCTTGTCCAGAAGGAAGAGGCCTAGTAAGAGTCATGGCAGTTCTGATAGGAGATTCAGTGGGTGCTAGAATAGAGATTTTAGACCACTAGTTGGATTAAGGCAGTCAGGATTCCGACAGAAGGGTGATTTTGTACAGTTTGGCAGTGGAAGAGGTACAATACAGAATCAGTTACCCCAATGTGAGCACTGTCGGCGGAGGCATGGTGGTGAGTGCTGGAGACACTCTGGAGCTTGTTTTAGATGCGGTTCTTTTGATCACCAAATTAGGAACTGTCCTGCTGCCACGGGATTCAGTCTAGTATAGGTGGTAGATCGTGGAGTGAAGTTACTATTCAGCTGAGCAGACATAGAGGGATTGGACAGAGGGGTCATGGTAGAGGTAGAGTGAGCTCTGGGAGTTCCTCTATGAGGATTGAGGGGTGGAGTACCTAACCGCAGTCCCAAGCCCGGGTTTATGCTATGACCAAGCAGGAGGCTCATGACTCCCCAGATGTGGTTGAAGGTGTGCTTCTCATTTATGATTTTGAAGCTTTTTCACTGTTAGATCTAGGATCCACACACTCCTTTAGCACGCTACATTTAACATGTAGATTGCATTGTGATAAGGAGTTATTACAGTATAGGTTGGAGGTGAGTACACCAATAGGTAGTACTACAATGATAGGAGAAGTTTGTAAGAGATGTCTGATTAGGATTGATCAAGCAGAATTGGAGGCAGACCTGATTGTATTACAATTAAGAGAAATAGATATGATCCTAGGTATGGATTGGCTCACTGCCCATAGAGCCATTATGAACTACTACACCAAGGATGTAGTGCTAAAATCTCCTGGTCAGCCGAGAGCAGTTTTTAGAGGAGTTAGTCAGGCAGTGCCAGCCAGGATGATATCATTTATGAGTGCACTAAGATTGATGCAGGAAGGATGTGAGGCTTATCTAGCCTACATCATTGATACTAGAGCTGGGTAGAGTGTAATGGACATTCCCGTGGTTAGGGAATTTCTGGATGTGTTTCCCGATGAGCTACCTGGTTTATCACCAGATCAAGAAATAGAGTTCACGATTGATTTAGTTCCAGGTGTTGCTCCTGTATCTATTCCTCCATATAGGATGGCATCTGGGGAACTGAAAGAGTTAAAGGCTCAGCCTCAGGAGTCGCTAGAGAAGGGTTTTATTAGACCCAATGTTTCACCTTGGGGAGCTCCAATACTATTTATGAAGAAGAAAGATGGGACCTTGAGGTTATGCATCAATTATAGGCAGCTGAATCGAATGACAGTGAAGAATAAGTACCCGCTGCCTAGAATTGATGATTTGCTTGATCAGCTGTAGGGAGCTCAGGTATTCACTAAATTGGACTTGAGGTCAGGATACTATCAGTTGAAGATAGCGGAGGCTGATGTACCTAAGAATGCTTTTAGGAGTTGGTATGGGCACTACAAGTTTCTAGTGATGCCATTTGGACTGACTAATGCCCCGATAGTCTTTAGGGCCTTGATGAATAAGGTGTTTCAGGCTTACCTAAATCAGTTTGTGATTATGTTTATTGATGATATTTTGGTGTATTCGAAGAGTAGAAAGAAACCTGCTGAGCATCTGAGGTTCATTTTACAAATTATGAGGGAAAAGCAGTTGTATGCCAAATTCAGTAAGTGTGAATTTTGGCTGGATCAAGTTGTGATTCTGGGACATATAGTGATTGGAGATGGCATACAGGTGGATCCAAGGAAGATTGTGGCAGTGATGAATTGGGAAGCTCCGAGGAACGTTTCTAAAATTCGAAGCTTCCTAGGATTGGTTAGATATTACCAGAGATTTATCGAGGGGTTCTCTTTGATCTCGACCCATCTGACAAAATTTCTGAGGAAGAATGTAGTGTTTAGATGGAATGAGGAGTAGCTTTGAGGAGCTTAAGCATCAATTGACTTTGGCACCGGTGTTAACCATTCCATCGGGGACTAGAGGATATGTGGTGTATAGTGATGCGTTGCATTAAGGATTAGGATGTGTATTGATGCAGCATGGCAAGGTGATCGCTTATGCATCGAGACAATTAAGGTCTCACGAGATTAATTATCTGGTACATGATTTAGAGCTAGCTGCACTTGTTTTTGCTCTAAAGAATTGGAGACACTACTTGTATAGAGAGACCTTTTAGGTTTATACAGATCATAAGAGTTTGAAGCATCTATTGAGTCAGAAAGAGTTGAACTTGAGACAGAGGAGATGGGTTGAGTTGCTGAAAGACTATATTGCACTATTGAGTACCACCCAGAGAAAGCAAATGTGGTGGCTGATGTTTTGAGTAGAAAATCTAGTACTAGTATAGCTCAGATTCAGTTATCGAGGCTACCTAATTTGATTCATTTGAGAGCTCTAAATGTGGAGTTGAATCTGGAGCATGATGAGGCCTTGATTGCTACATTGAAACTTAGGCCGATGTTACATGATTAAATCAAAAGATTACAAAGGAAAGATGCCAACATGGAGAAGCTTATGGAAAAAGTAAAGATGAATCCGGATTCTGAGTTTGAGTTGAGGGATGAGACCTTATGGTTGAAGCCGAGGCTATGTGTGCCTGATGTAGATTGAGGAAGGAGATTCTTAAGGAAGCTCATATGGCTTCCTATGCTATGCATCTTGGTACTACAAAGATGTATAACACACTTAAGTAGCATTTCTGGTGGCCTGGAATGAAGAAGCAAGTGGCAGAGTATGTATCTAGATGTATGACATGCCAGCAAGTTAAGGCTGAGCACCAGGCTCCAGTAGGTAAGCTCTATTCGTTGCCCATTCCGGAGTGGAAATGGGAATGGATTACTATAGATTTCATCATGGGGTTGCCTAAGACTCCTAGGCAGAATGATGTTATATGGCTGATAATAGATCAGTTGACTAAGTCGGCCCATTTCTTACCAGTGAGAGAAAATAATTCACTTGATCAGTTGGCTCAGTGATATGTTAATGAGGTGGTGAGACTGCATGGGGTTCCAGTGTCCATTGTATCAGACAGGGATCCTAGATTTACTTCGAGGTTTTGGAGGAGCTTGCAGTCTGCTATGGGTACTAAGTTGAACTTCAGCATAGCATTTCATCCTCAGATAGATAGACAGAGTGAGAAGACAATCAAGATAGTGAAGGATGTGCTCTAGGCATGTCTATTGGAGTTTAGAGGAGCTTGGGATCAATACATGGCATTAATAGAGTTTGCCTACAACAATCATTACCATAGTAGAATCAGAATGGCACCATATGAGGCACTATATGGTAGAAAGTGTCGGTCGCCATTATATTAGGATGAAGAGGGCTTGAGAATGGTTGAAGGCCCCGAGTTGATACAAGATACAGTGGATAAGGTGAAATTGATCTGAAGCCGAATTAAAGCGGCTCAAGATAGGCAGAAGAGTTATATAGATCGACATCGACGTGATATGGACTACAATGTGGGAGATAAGGTATTCTTGAGAGTGTCACCTTGGAGGGGAGTTTTGAGATTTGGTAAAAAGTGCAAGTTGAGCTCTAGGTACATTGGTCCTTATAAGATCATTGAGAGGATTGGACCTTTGGCCTATAAGCTAGCTTTATCGAATGAGATGTCTAAATTGCATAATGTTTTTCATGTGAGTATGCTCCGAAGATACCGATTGGATCTGACAAATGTGATACCTGTTCAGGAGAATGAGGTTGCTAGTAATTTAAGGTATGCTGAGGAGCAGATCAAAATTGTGGGACCATAGATCAAGCAGTTGAGGAATAAAGTTATTTCATTGGTGAAAGTCCTTTGGAGGAACCACTCAACTGAGGAAGCAACCTAGGAAACAGAGGAGTATATGAAGAGGCAATATCCCCACCTGTTCGAGCAAACAGGTAAGAATTTCGAGGACGAAATTTTTTCAAGGAGGGGAGAGTTCTAATATCCCATTATCTATGGGAAGGTTAGAATAGTAAATATGAATGATTAATGGGAACTTAACAAGGCATTTATATCTATTCATGCATAATATGGTATTCACTTATACATGAACAGTGATATTTGTTTCGCACATGAAATTAATTCTACATGCATTCATGAATAATTATGGGTATAATTAGATTGAAGTATGATATTTATGAATTTTGGTGAACTTAGGACTTATTTTGTAATTTATAGAGTATTATGGAAAATAGGAATAAGAAGAGAAGAAATTAAATGAGGAGTTAGAAATAGTTGGATTCTAAAGATGAGAGTTAAAGGGAGTTAGTTCAAAAGAAACTAAGTTAGAACTTAGAATTTAGGAAGATGACAAGTGTAAAGTTGCTTTTATGATGTGTCAGAATTTTGAATAATTCGAGAGTTAAAAAAGGATTGGAACTTTTCTTAAGTTCTTCCCTTGTTATCATTTTCTCCAAAGTTCTTCCTATACACAGAGTTTTCCATCAAACTCTTTCCTAGAGTTAACTTTGATTCTTCATATCCCTCACCAATTCCTTTACTCAAGTGTTTCTTCTACCTTAAGAAAAACCAAAAGTTTATTGTATTCATAAAGGAGTACGAGAGTTTGCATGCAATTAAGGCTTTGGAGATAGTTGAAGATCTTAGAATTTTCAATAAGAAGGTAGTGAATAAATTCTTTAGAATTAAAGATTTTGAAATAAATTTGACGAGTTGCTGTCATCTACATGAACATGCATTCTCAGATAATTGTATTCTTACACACTGTGTTAAAAGGATGAATTTGGAGATATGGTATTATTTGGGTTTAGATGGATTATTAGTGATCAGGTGTTGTGGAAATCAATCTTGGAGTTGAAATAGAAATAAAATAATGTATAAGATTAGTTGGAGAGTTAGTTATGGAAAGGTAATATGCTCTGTTTCTTAACTGAGTATGTATGAATACTTAGGTGTTTATATGAGAGTTGATGAAGACTTAGAGATGTTTAAGAGCATAAACGGTTTGTCTGTAATGACGTGTCGTCTGTGTTTTGTATTCGTCTATCGTCTGCTTTAACATCTATCGTCTGCTTTCACTTCTATCATCTGCTTTGACTTCTATTTTCTGCTTTGTCTTCTTTTGTCTGCTTTAACTTATATCATTTGCTTTGACCTCCCATCATCTGCCTTTTGCTTCCGTCTACATTTCACTTCCGTCTATATTTTTTTTCGTCTATGCTTTGTTATCTTCTGTCTTTTGTTAGCCTTTAAGATTTCGTCTGACTTTAGACACTTTGTTTGTCTTTGGCGTATCATCTGCCTTTTGTTTTCGTCTATCTTTAGCGATCGTCTATGTTTTGAATATTCGTCTGCTTCTGCTTTGTCTACCTTTTGCTTATAGGATCAAATCATATCAATTGCACTCGCTGGTTTAACGTGAATAGTAGTCTCGAAAATTAGAGTTTGGAGAAAAATTTGAAATGAATCTTTAGGTTTTGCAACTTGATTCAGATAGTTTGTTAAGGTATAAACCCTACGAACAATGCTAGTTAAGTGAGGTTCGATATTTGACTATGGTTTTGATAACCTAGATGGAAGGATACCAAAGGATTGTCACGAGCATGCATTGTACATAGTCTTTTCTATATATGTGCATTAATGAACATGCATACTTGCACAGATTGTGATGTATGTCTATATTATTTTGTTATAGAGGAGCAGTTGGAACGTCAACTTCCTGACATTGCAGGCACTTCCAAGCATTAGCTTTGGGAGTAACTTGTGAGTAACCTGGACGGTCTCACTTAATTTCTGGTTATTTAAATTCTGTTGAAAAGGACTGTAAGATTGTGGCTTGAGTGTTGATTCCAGATATGGAGGTCTGATGACTATGATATTGGATTGAGATATTGAAGTGCTACTTGTATGTGAATGAGACGAAATAAATGTGCATTTGATATAAAATTGTTATTTGATTCTCAACGTCAGTTGAATGCCAGACTTAGGTCTGATGACTCTAAAACTCTATTTGAACATTCTTATAAGATTGTGATATATGAGGTATGCTTAAACTATTGCATTTCATAAAGTGCATGCTCAGATAAAGGCATTGCGACTTGTGTTGAATTTATGAAGCGCTTCCACCTAGAGCTTTGCTCCGTGACTTTTCTGATTTGACACGTAGAGCTATGCTCTATGATTCTGTTTGATTGAGCCCTATGGGCTAATATTTGTATAAGTTTGTGAGAGGCATTCGATCATAACAATAAGAAAGAATGTGAGTCTCATGTGCATTGCTTATGCATGATATATGTGATTATAAGTGTTAAAGGTACAATATGACATGGTTTGTTAAGTGTACGTGATCTCATATCGAAATGATATGTGTAATAATGTGATGCATGAATTGAGTGTACCATCGATGATGGTTACCTCATTGAGTTCGCAAAACTCACCAAAATTGCAACATTGTCATTTCAGGACCGAGAGACGATTATACCGAGTGAGAGACTCTACGTGATTTTGGCAAAAGATGTTATGGCTTAATCAGTCAACTGGGATTTTTGGATGGCTTAGATAGACTAGTATATTTTCTTCATTCATGTAGTACTTTTGTTCTAGGTTTAATGATGTACATAAAATAAGTGTTTGAAAGACAATGTAAACTTTCGAGTTGTGAAATGAAATGAGGACAAGGTTGGGTTTAAAAAAATAAAAAAAATAAAAAATAAAAATTATGGTTTCCTTATGATGTTCTATAATGAATAATGACTTGATGCCATGTGAAGTTATGTAGTGATCGATAGTAGCTCACCCTTATCGTAGGATATGTGTCGGAATGACCTCTGAGCATCTCGGTGTGTACCCTGTGGTAAAAAGGTGCTATAAGCAGGATCGTTAATATCGTCGACGGATGGAAGCTTTGATTGTCGCGCACCTGCATTTTCCGCTTCCTTCCGAGGAAGATGACCCCATTGCTGGCATTGGCACCTTTGGGGCAAACCCTTCGGACACTGCGGAGGATTCCACTAGAGATTAGTTTGAGTGCATTTCTTTTGTATTTTTTTTGTTTTTATTTTTATTTTAGTTCATCAGTGCGATACTTAGATCCTTTTGTACAGTCTGACGTTTTACAACCCATTAATAGACACATTTCTTTTTCTCCTTCCACTTTATTCTTATGGCACTTTTTGATTCCGTCACTTGTTTTTTTTCATTGAGGACAATGTGTTATTTAAGTGTGGGGGAGCTTTTATCATATTATATCTCTTGTTTGTACTCCATTTTGGCCATTTATATGTTTGTGTTTGTCATTTATGCATACCTGTAAACTTGATGAATGTGAAATTGAATTTCTGTCATTTTTCACAGCGGTGTACTGTGCCTTCGCCACGGCCAAAAACTCATTTCTCAACGCTGCGAGCTTGCCTGTGGCCGCGGCAGTGATTGCTTGATACATTTGCCGCGACGAGCTCATTTCTCGCCGCGGCATCACACTACTAGAGGACCAATTTATGTTAAGAAATTTGCCTCAATTTAAAATTCTCCCTCATTCGACTCTTGTCACTTTTGTTTGTCAAAGAATCTATAAGTTTCAAAGTGATTCTTGAGTTTTTGAGAATGTGATCAAATGATCAAATGTAATAAAATCCTCTTGAAAACGAGCTTTGGCTATCATCGTTCTAAACAAATCTTTAGGAGCGAAATTCACTAAGTTTCCAAATGATAAACCTTAAAGAACTCTTTAAGTTAAGGGTTTTAATCAATGAACTCCATTTCTTAAAACCTTGTTGAATGCATCTTAGTGTGTGTAATGGGCAAGTTAATGC
>JAOSBN010050052.1:4205-14653 GCA_027563595.1 Erythroxylum suave | reverse complement strand
GACTTGTGATTTGGGCTTGAACAAAAGCTTGCATTGCTTGTTTAAGCCTTGAAGCTTGTTGCATTATAATTGGACCACTTGGCATGTGTAGCTTGTCAGGTTGATGTGTAAGGCATGGAACTCCATTGCGAAGACTGTTTGTATCAAGTGGTGAATCCTTTATTGGCTACTTAATTACCTTTGAATACCAATAGCTATACCCAATCACCACCTTATGAATAACGTCGTCTTGAGGTAACAAGGAATGATGTCAAAGTAGGATCAGTATCTAAAATGTCCTTGAGTACCTCAAGTCTAAGGATATTTACACCATTACTATGATGAGATTAATCATTAACATTTGATAGATCATCTATATGATAATCTCATATTGGGTCATCTGATGTACTTACTACTTTTAGTAAGCATCCATATGTTAACTCTAAACATCTCATGCTTACAGATTGTGAGATCCATTACTTGATTAAATCAAGGAGTATCACATGTGCTAGTCTATTCGGATTAATAATGTCCTATCTTATTAATCCTATGACTAGGGATAATTTAGATACTAACATAATTACACATGATAGGAACCTCATTATCATGATCTCATCATGATTTCCTTCATGCTATATTTTGTATCATGGACTTCATTAGATCCATTTAAGATCGACATCAATTCATAAATAAACGAGCATTAAATGAATGAAAATTGCCTCTCTTTATTAATCAAAATAAAGTTTGTACAAAAGTGCTAAAGGTGATTGCCTTTAGAGCACTACTCTAACAGACATGGCAACATTACATGTGGCATAAGGAGTTTGTCCATCATACTGATTATGAGTCCTTGAATCATTTAAAGGGCCACGGTAAGTTGAACAAATGCCATGCAAAATGGGCATAGTTCATTGAATCTTTTCCATATGTGTCAAGTCCAAACAAGGTAAGTAAATGTGGTTGCATATGCTTTGTCTCATAGGTATACCTTAATCTCTTTATTGGATAATAAATTTTTAGACTTTGATTACATTAAGGATTTATATTCTTTTAATCTTGATTTTGGTAATGTGGATAGGTTTTCTAAGATGGTTCATTTCATTTCATGCCATAAAATAGATGATGCTAATCACATTGCAAACTTATTCATTCGTGAGATAGTACAGCTTCATGGAGTGCCAAAGAGCATTATTTTGATCGAGATGTCAACATCTTAAGCTACTTTTGGAAGACATTGTGGCCAAGTTAGGTACTAAGTTAATGTTTTCTACAACTTTCCATCCATGAATTGATGGACAAACTGAGGTAGTTAATTGAACTTTGTCTATGTTAATGCATGCTATCATTCAAAAGAATTTGAAGAATTGGGAAGATTGTTTGCTAAATGTTGAATTTGCTTATAATTATTCTGTCTATTCTACTACTAACTTTTCACCTTTTGAAGTTGTGTATGGGTTTAATCCCTTGATTATAGTGGATTTAATAACTTTATCAATTGATGAGTGTACTAGTTTAGATGGTTTACGGAAGGCTGAATTGGTGAAGCAATTGCACGAAAACGTAGACATAAAATAAAAAAAAGGACGAAGCAATATGCTTCTCAAGCCAACAAAGGGCATGAGAAAGTGATCTTTCAACTAAGAGATTAGGTATGGGTTCATTTGAGGAAGGAGCGATTTCCATCAAAATATCATTTTAAGCTACATCCAAGAGGAGATCGACCATTCCAAGTCATTGCGCGTATCAATGACAATGCCTACGAGCTGCATCTATCAAGTGAATATAATGTTAGTGCTACATTTAATGTTTCTAATCTCTCTCCATTTGAAGTAGGTGATGAAGATTTAGGCATGAATCCTTTTAAGGAGAAGGGGAATAATGGAAACCCAGTTCAGGATATGCAAAGGACGGTGCAATCTAGTTCAACATATTTTTATGATCCATTATACATTGGTGGTTTAATAACTCAAGCTAAAGCCGCAAGGATGAACGAAGCTCTTAATGGACTGACTGAAGATGTTTGGGCTAAATAAGCAACAATAGAAGTTGATTTGGGCTTAGAGAGATGAATCAGCCCTATCACCTTAATTCACAAATTAAATCTGCCTAATTAGTTATTTATTTGTCCTAATTTGAAGACTATGTTATTTTGATAATTGTAGGAGATCTCTAGCTGATTTGGGCTTGCCTAAAAGTCCACTTTCTATATTTGGCTTTAGGAATCGGTTTTGAAAACGCTTTCCTAAATCTTAGGAATTTCCTTTTTTTAGGAATAAATTATTGATAGAAGATTGATTACTGTTTCCTCTAGCCTATATAAACGTCTTTTGTACAATAACTCAAATTGGAATTTTTATGAAATTAGTGAGGTTATTCACTTTCTTGGTTCTTCATTGAACTTGAAACTTATCAAGTTATTCCTTATGGCGTTCATTTGACTTATCACTCTCAATCTCTTCTTTTCTAGAGTGTGGCATCAATGTCCTTCTTTTATAACTTTGGTTTGTGTTTCTCTAAATTTTGGTCAATGTTTTTCTTGAAAACAAAATTGATTTAGCTTTCCTAAAAATTCCTTTCAACAACTTGTTTGTGGGTTCCTAGATCTCAATTTAAGGGGTTCATATCATATCATCCATAGGTTATTTCCTTTTATGTCCTTTCATTCTCTATTCTTTTTTTGCCAAATTTCTCTTTGATTCCTTATATGTGTTTATTTTTATATTATCTTCTTTCGTCATATGATCATTTTCTACCTTAATTCTTCTTTTTTTATTTGTGCTTTATTTCCTTTTATTTTCTTTCTTCTGCAATCTTTTTTTCCTTTAATTTTGCTTTCCTTATTCTAGCTTAAGACTTATTTCTTTCTTTCCTTTTATATATGTCTACTTGTTGATTTTAGATCATATCTCAAACAAGAAATATCATGATTTCATAAGCATACAAGATCGTTCACATGTCACTAAGAGGGTAGGATGACACACTAACTTGAAACGCAATAGAATAACTTCTTGTATGCTTGATGTTTTGCCTCCCTTGTGGAGATCCACTATGGCTTCTTCTTCTTCTCTAACTCATAATGGTTAGAATGGATGGAGTAGACCGATCTCGTAGAGGTACATGATGAATCTTCCCCATCTTCCGAATTCAACCTCTTGTCTGAATTCATCATTTCTTGGTCGAATTCAAGTATACATGTGGAGTTAATGAACTTCCACTCTAAGTGCATACATAGGAAGATGCATTATGGCCAGCTATAGCTCATGCTCCTTAAATAGCACTTCTAGCTTTACTGGTGTGAACTCATTTATAGCTAGCTTCAATTCCCAAGAACCAAAGATGGGTTGGGGTAGTCTCAATTGAGTCCAATTGAGCTTATCCCCAACTTTCTAGCTATTAACTAGTTTTAATGAGCTCCCACGAGCTCACCTTAAGCTAGCTTTAGACACTTGAGCTAAGAGAAAGTCATTTCAAGCCACTTATAGCTTACATGAGCTTCATTGAGCTCCGTAAGCTGAGGGTTAGCTCCTTACATGAAACCCAAGCACTTTCACATATATCTTGGTGCTTCAAATGGAATTTGTAGTACTTATGCTATCAATTTCCAACAAGCTCCCACTCCTACAAAGATATTTCTTAAAAAAAATATGCTCCCACTCAAATAAAATATACTCAACAAGTGACCATACAAAGCCGAAAACAAATAATAGTTGAAGCATATAATTTTGAGTTATGGGTGTGACCTTAGGCATGTTAGACCCACAATGAAAGATTGTCACCCTGCTTACATTTGAACAAATCAAACTTCAGTCTCCTTTGTGAGTTTTAACTTATAAAACCCATGACTGTATTAATCCTCAAGTGCACTTGGTTTCTTTCTCACATCACACTCAATCTTTTATATTGTTCAAAACAATATGTGGTTGTGTACCATTTATAGTGTGCAACATATGCTATCATAGTTATGCAACCCATGCAATTATACTTATGCCGGCAACTTATGTATTCATGTCTTTCCTTTAGTTTCGAACTACTGGAAAATTTAAGACATGATCATCTGAAAGGAGGATACTCCAGTCCCATTTCTCCCGAGATCTCCTACAGTCAATTAAGAAGACCATAATAATCCTCAATTTCCTAATAGCAAGCTATATTTAGTAAGGGGTTTGAATGAAGAATCTCACACATAAACAAGACAAGAGACAACTTGCTTATTTTCTTCGATTAGTTGATTTCATGGTTAACTATGGAACATTTGAAACACATCCCATTGATGTTCCCTAAACACATCCTTAAATGTTTTACTACTCCACTCCCATATGGGGGGGTGTGTCAGTTCTCCCTCTTAAAACATTTAGATGTGTAACTCCTATTATTCTCAATAATAGGAGGACATATCAAACAACCATGAAATACTCCTTATTCTCACTCTTGAGAATGAAATCATAGGATAGTATGTATGAGTGGACATACAAACTTGATGTTGATCACCTTATCTTGATGCATTTATAATCAAGACGACATAAGACTAAAGTTGTCATGTGTTGGTTCATGACTCCCACTTAAATGTATGACACACAAGTCACATATCCCTTTTAAGAGATAACATACATTTAAGACATTAGCAATCTCATCCTTGATCTTACGTAAAGACTCAAGGGCAGATGGCTTGTGTGAAAAAACCAACCTTAGCCTATGATTGATATGTACATTTTTTGTTGTGGTTTCAAAGTGAAGTGCACCAATAATTGATAAACAACTTTTCATTTACCAAACGTCTTACATGTGTGACACAAGAAGGAGAAAATTACACCAAAATTTCATAATCTACAAAGGCCCATTGCCTTTACATGTTTAGCAAAATGAAATGATGGCAATGGCTTAGTTATAGGGTCAGCTACCATTAGGTTCATAGATAAGTACTGTAACTTAATTTCTCCCTCTTCTATTGCATCTCTAACAAAATGACACTTCATGCTATATGCTTAGTCTTTCCATGATACTTAAGGGTCCTTAGTGTAAGCCAAAGCTACCATACTATCACAATAGATAGTTATGGGCCTTTCCAAAGGCATAATACCATAAGTGCTGAATAAAATTTCAAAACCATAGGGCCTCTTACATAGCCAATGTTGGCCAAATGGTTACAACATTGGCGCCGGAACAATACTTTGGTGAAAGGGTGTCATTTATGTTCATTCTAAGGCAAGGTACATGATATATCTTCCCCATTGGCTGAATTCAACCTCTTGGCTTAATTCATCCTTTCTTGACCGAATTAATGTATCCATATGAAGACAATGAACTTACACTCTACATGCATGCATGGGAAGAAGTATTATCGCCTGCTACAACTCATGGTACACCCTAGTGTCCATTATGTACTCAAACACACTAGATTCCTTCATTTAGCACCACCAATTTCACCTATTAAGCTTTAGGTTTCAACTCCAACTCATGCTCCTTAATTAGTTCTTCTAGCTTAAATAATGTGTACACATTTATAGATAGTTTCAATCCCTAGGAACCAAAGATGAACTAAGATAATCTCAATTGAGTCCAATTTACCTTTATCCCCAGCTTTCTAGCTATTAACTAGTTTTAATGAGCTCCCACGAGCTCAGCTAGATGAGCTCCCATGAGCTCATCTTTAGCTAGCTTTAGGCACTTGAGCTAAGGGAAAGTTATTTCAAGCCACTCATAGCTTACATGAGCTTCATTGAGCTCCCTAAGCTGAGGTTTAGCTCCTTACATGAAACCCAAGCACTTTCAAATATATCTTAGTACGTCAAATGGAATTTGTAGCACTTTTGCTATAAAATTCCAACATTACTATCACCTAATTCATTGAGTTCTAGATTGCATATCATTTTTATCAAATTTTCTTTGTATTATTTTCCATCTTACCTTTCTTGTTGACTAGAATTATAGGTAATTATGTTTTAATTGCTGTATGTTTTCTTGTTGAGAACATTGATCAGGTTTTTAGTAAAAGGGCTTCTAAGAGAAAATTGAGTGGTAAAAGGAAAGAGTAGAGAGTACAACATTGAGAAAAGCCAAGATTGAACAAAAACACAAGTGAACAACAATTAGATTGTAAACAATCGAGTGAGTACATCCCCATCTATTTTATTACTAATTCTTTCTTTTGTAGAGTTAATCATGAGTATTATTGGAGAAAATGTTAACATTGACCTCAAGATGTTCATGAAAGGCATACAAGATCAATTCAAGACTCTTGATTAGAGATTGGATAATTTGGAGACAATAAACAGATCAAACTATTATAGAAATCAACCACTCAATATGGAGGAAGAGTAGGAAGTTAAATTTGAACAACTTGGTTTTATGAGGGGAAGAGGGACTATCCAAAGGTTAGATAATAATTTGAGTAGTATTAAGATGAAGATTCCTTCTTTTCAAGGCAAGAATGATCCAAAGTTGTACTTGGAGTGGGATAGAAAAGTAAAACATGTTTTTGATTGTCATAACTATTCCAAGAAGAAGAATGTAAAATTGGCAGTAGTTGAATTCAGGAATTATGGTAGCATTCAGTGGGATCAAAAGGTTCTTAGTAGGTGTAGGAATAAAGAGAGATCACTGCTATTGAGATTTGTATAGGAAGTTATATGACTCAAGGTTCCAAGAGTGTAGAGAAATAAAAGGAGATGGAGTTGGCTACAATTAAGGCTAATATTAGAGAGGATTGAGAAGCTATTATGGCTAGATTCATTATTGTTTTAAATAAGGAGATTGTAGATGTAACAGATTTGCATCATTATGTGTGGAGGTTTTATTGTATAATGCAATGAAAGTCTAGTGGAACTTCCAAACCTACTCATAGAGGCCAAGCTAGAAGGATAGCAAGGCTGCCTCAAAACTAAAATATGATACAAAAGCCAATGATTTCATATTGTCTTCTAAAGGTAAAACTGAAACTAAACCCTCCTCTAAATCACATGATTTTAAGTGTTTTAGGTGTCAAGGGATTAGGCATTTTGGCTCTTAATGTCCAAATAAATGGACTATGATTATTTTCTACAATGGTGAGGATGGTACTGTTAGTTCAAATGATGATGAAAGCTGCGATTGGAGGATTGTAGTGATGTGGATGTTGAAGGAACCGTGAGTGGAGAATTGTTGATCACTAGGCAATTCTTTCATATTACTTTATTGATCACTAGGCCTAACATGAGCATTTTTTCATAATCAGTGCCATGGGAATAGTAAGGTATGTATCATGGCCATTGATAGTGGGAGTTGCACTAATGTTTCTATTACTTTATTAGTTGATAAATTGAAGTTGACAACATTAAAGCATCCAAAAACATACAAGTTGTAATGGTTGAATGAATGTAAGGAAGTTAAAGTAACAAAATATGTATAATGATGTTTTCTGTTTGGAGTTACAATGACAAGGTTCTATATAATGTGGCCCCAATGCATGCTAGTCATCTTCTTTTAGGGCATTCATTATAGTTTGATAGAAAAGTTCAATATGATGCGTATAAAATAGTTAACCCTTTGTCACAAACAATCAATATCATATCTTAATACCTCTCAAACCATTAGAAGCATATGAGGATTAGATTAGGATAGCAAGGGGATACAAATTGAGAGAAAAGCAAGTGAGTGCTTAAGAAAAGAGTGAGATTGTGAAAAAAATGAAAAGAACATAATCTTGAGCAATGAGAGAAGAAAATCAGATTGTGAGACTCAAAATAAAGAGAAAAATGTGAGGGTTATTGCCTATACTAGTAGCGTTGAGGTCAAGTGTGCTATTGATGGAGATCAGGTTACATCAACATTCACCGATCCATTACAAGGGATCAAAGGTCCTATGAAGTAATCCTCTACATTCATAGAACCTTGATCAACCCTTGCAACTTTCCACACAAGCTCCTATAATAATGGCTATGTATGAACATCTTAGGCATCACTATCTTCATCTCTTCCTATGTGATATGAACCTCAAAGATGAGCCTTGAAACCCAATAATTGCACAATGGAAGCAAGAAACCCAAGAAAGCTAAAACGTGTTTAGGATAGATAAACCTTGACCCAATGTACATAAAAGACAATAGCTAAAGGTATAAGATAGGTTTTGAATGCCATAAGATAATAATCTTCATAAGTTCATAGGTTCCCAAAAGAACAAAAGAGAAATTAGCCTCACTCAATTGAATTCCGAATTTTTCTGAAGTGTCTTGAACAATACAATGCTTGCCATTATATAGACATTAGTTTTGAGCTAATTAAGGTAAGAAAACACCCTAATTGAACAATTTAACTAGAATAAAAAATCACTAATGATGTAAGCTAATCATAGGGTGAACACAATCTTAACAGCTGGTCTGGATAAGAAAAAAGAGAAAAACACATCATTTGATGCCTAAAATCACTCCTAATTTGTTGAGATAGTTTGCAGACTTTTTGTTACATAAAACACATTATTTGATGCCTAAAACCACTCCTAATTTGTTAGGAAAATCACTCCTAATTTGTTGAGATAGTTTGCAGACTTTTTGTTACATAAAACACATTATTTGATGCCTAAAACCACTCCTAATTTGTTAGGACAATCTGCACACGTTTTTGAATGTCTCCTACAAATCTTGGTAATTCTGAACATGCCTTTGAATAGATTGGAATAACTTAGACTCATTTGGCTTCTTGACTCAGCTTGGATCATATTTATTGGGCCTTGAATTCTTTCCAAGATAATTAGAGCTTTTTTAGTCCATATATCTTTAATCAGCCCATTTATAGCTTCCTTTACCTTTTTGGCACCAGCACTTGTAATTGAGCCCCCGTGAATGCTCAATGGATCCGTTGGAGCTTTGCTTAAGCCAGCTTGGTTCTCATCATTCCCCCACTCTTCAGAAGGATTAATCCTCAAGTAATCCCCAACATCAAAGAGAGATAAATTAGCAACATTAAAAGTAACACGCACCTTACCATATTCACTTAGAAGATCTGACTTGTAGGCATTGTCATTAATCTTTACAAACACTTGAAATGAACCATCTCCTCTAGCATGCAACTTTGATTTTCTTCATTGTTTAAATCTTTCCTTCCACAAATGAACCCAAACACAATCACCAAGTTCAAATATCGCTTTCTTTCGTCTATTGTTATATTGAGTTTCATATTGCTTGATCCTCTTTTCAATATTCAGCCTTACTTTCTCATGCAATGCTTTGATCAAATCTGCCTTCCTCTTTCTATCCAAACTAACCCTTTCTTCAATTGATATTGGTATCAAACCCAATGGCATTAATGGATTAAACCCATACACAACTTCAAAACAAGAGTAGTTTGTTGCCAAATAGACACTCCTATTGTTGTCAAATTCAACAAAGGGCAAACACTCTTCCCAATTCTTCAAATTCCTATATATGATGGCAAGCAATAAGGTAGACAAGGTCCTATTAACAACTTTAGTTTGACCATCAGTTTGGGATGACAAGTAGTTGAAAATAATAACTTAGTTCCTGTCTTTGCCCTTAAAATCGTCCTAAAGTAGCTTAAGAACATCACATATATGTCACTAGCAATACTCCTTAGAATACCATGTAAATGTTATCAGCTATATGTGTTGTATCATCAACTTTATGGCATAGAATGAAATGAGCCATCTTTGAGAACCTGTCAATAATAACAAAAACATAATCCTTTCCCCTTTTTGAGCTAGGTAAACCTGAAACGAAATTCATAGCAATATCAACCTAAGGTTCACTAGGTATAGGTAAATGAGAATACAAACCATGAGGCATAACTTTACAAGTAATGTGCTTTTCACAAAGTCTTTCTACATCCCTTTTCAAATGTGGCCAAAAGTAGTGATTACTCCAAACATCTAAGATTTTTCTAATCCCAAAATACCCCATTAAACTCCCAATGTGTGCCTCCCTCAATAATAATTCCCTTGAAGAAGATTGAGGAATGCACAACTTATTTTCTCTAAATAAGAAACCATCATGCTTATAGAGCTTACCAAATGCTCCATTATCACATGCCCCAAATATGCTAGAAAAGTCATGGTCACTAGCTTATAATTTTTTAATGTACTCAAAACCAAGTAAGTTTGCATCAAATTTAGAGAGTAATGGATACCTCCTTGATAATGCATCAGCCACAATGTTCTCCTTACCTTGCTTATACTTGATGACATATTGGATTGTTTCAGTGAACGCCATCTACTTGGCATGTCTTTTATTCAACTTGCCTCTTCCCTTGAGATGTTTCAATGATTTTATGATCTATATGTATCACAAATTCCTTAGACCAAAGGTAGTGCCGCAAGATACCCCATTGAATTTTTCACTAAAGTAGGCAATTGTATGCTGCTCTTGCATCAAAACAACTCCAATACCTATTCCTAAGGCATTAGAATTAATCTCAAAATTTTTTGAAAAGTTAGGCAATACAAAACAAGGTTTTGAACGCAACCTATCTTTAATCAAATTGAA
>JAOSBN010050031.1:0-14654 GCA_027563595.1 Erythroxylum suave | reverse complement strand
GGTGAACCAGTATAAAATCGCAGCGTCTATACTCTAACCTTTTACTTCAGTTTATTTCTGTTGTTAAACATTTTTTAATAGAAGTAATTTGCGATTTGATTTCGTAACAATTTTCATATAAACTTTGTAATACTCTTTTAACAAGTTCAAGAAATTCTTAATATTCTTTTTAATTTGTATTCATGAAAAGGATACACCATTCAACCCCCCTTCTTGTGTATCTAGTTTACCATATACAAGTTCTTTATTAACTTGTGATTTACTTCAATATATGAATGAGATAGTGAGGTTACATAGAGTTCTAGTGTCCATTGTATCGGACAAGGATCTCATATTTACCTCCAGATTTTTGGGTAGTCTATAAATAGATTTAGATACAAAATTGAACTTTAGTACTACATTTCATCCTTAGACAGACGGACAGAGTGAAATAACTATTAGGACTATTGAGGATATGTGAGAGCGTTTGTATTGGAGTTTTAAGGAGCATGGGATCAGTGTGTAGCTCTGATTGAGTTTGTTTATAACAATCAGTATCATAGTAGTATTGGTATGGCACCGTATGAGGCATCATATGGTAGGAAGTGTCATTTACCTTTATATTGGGATGAAGAGGGCCTAGGAATGTTGGAGGATCAGAATTGATTCAAGACACTATTGATAAGGTGAAAGGGTAAGCTAATCCCTAGATATATTGGTTTGTATGAGATTATTAAGAGAATTAGACCATTGGCTTATAAGTTAGAACTACCTACTGAAATGGTTCAGATTCATAATGTGTTTCAGTTAGTAAGTTTAGAAGATATCAGTCTAATCTAAGGAATGCATTACTAGCTGAGGAAGTTGAAATTTTAAGTAATCTAAGTTATATTAAGGAGCCGGCAAAGATAGTGGCTATCAAAATAAACAATTAAGGAACCGAGTGATCCCATTGGTTAAAATCCTTTGGAGGAATCATTCGAATGAAGAAAATACATGGGAAATGGAAGAGAACATGAGGAGATAATAATGCTACTTATTTGATCAATCAAGTAAAAATTTCAAGGACGAAATTTCTTAAGGGGGAGAATTGTAATATTCGGTTTCCAGAACATATCTATGGTTTAACCCTAGATCATTGGGAATTTATGAAAATGCATTACATTACATGCATATCATTAACATACACATTTGAATTATAATTTGTACACATTACAAATATAGCATATGCACATGTCCCAGGGGTATGAAAGATTTTAAAATGACTGATGTGAATTATGAATTGTTATGTCTTAGATTTTTGGTTTGATTGGACTCCAATTAGTAATTTGGAATTAAATATTATTAATTAGGTGATTGGTTAATTAATATGTACATTTGGACTAGGAAAAAATCCAAGTGGTAAGATAAATTGATACATGAAAAATTTGGATGACTAAGTCTATAATTGAGTGACATTTGACATAGTTAAATATGTGACAAATGGACTAATCATTAAATGACAAATGGATCAATTATTGTGTGAAAAGTGGAATAATTAATTGGTGACATATGGCAACTTAATTTGTGGATAAATGGCAGCTTATCAGGTTGATATATGGCAACATGCCTTAAAACACATGCTTAGGTAATTTGGAGACACCTAGCACCTTGATGAAGCAAGTTCCAGCAACCAAGTTTCTGCTATCTTTCCTTTTCTCTTCACCACTGAAACTACTCCTATCTTCTTTATGCATGTTGGTTTAACCCTAACTCAAATTGTGACACATAATTCACACCTTAATCCTTCACCAAATAGCCAAGAAACTAGCTGAATGTAACTTTCATCTTGCAATTATAAATCAATCTATTTTCAACTTGGAATTGTGTTAATTTTGCTTGCTTGGAGGGATAGATTATCTTAATATTTTGAGCTAAGTTGGAAGCCTAATAAGTAAGTAGCAATATGATCTTTATAGCATGATTAATAGTATAAGAATGAGGCTTGAACTAGAATGAAATGCATGAGATGTTGATGATAAATTATGCTAGAAATGTGTTGAATGAACTTGGAAGTTTCTCTGCTTGTTCTTGGTATATGAAAACCCTAGGCTATATAGTGATTGATTGATGATTTATATCTTGATTTGAAGTACAATGATGGTGGATTTATGCTAAAGGGAGACGCTAATATAGTGTTCTTGAATTGAGAAGGAATTATGACTATATACATGATAATGTATGATAACTTCTGATTTGATTTTTGATGCATGAATGATAATGATTGTGAGCTATCAATTGAATAACTTTGAACTGGAATTGGAGATGATATTAATGAGGAATTAGAGTATATTTAAGGTCTAATTAAAGTATAATTGATGAACTAATAAGTTGATGTTTTGAATTTGGTATAAAGATGTCAAAATCTAGAAAACTAATGAAGGAAAATGACGAGGACTTTCAGATAACCCATCCCATGATCATAGGAAGCCACACATGATCCTAGGAATTAAATGGATGTGAAGAAAAAGTTATTTTGTTTGATTCTTGAACCAATTACGGATAAGTTACTTTACTATGATACATTTGGACTCATTTAAAGCTTAAAATGAACCTAATTTGATGTTGGAAAAGTTAGTTAAATGTTTGATAAATTTGGATTGATAATTGATGTTTACCTTAAGGAAAAGATTGTTTGATAACAATGTATCTAATTTTGGCATGAAGGAATTTTAAAGGAATGAAGATGTTCTTATGAATGCAAATGTATTCTACAGGATATGAATAATGCATTAGAAATGAAAGAATGAGAATTGGGAATTTTGGGATTGCTTATAATACTAGAAAGGGGTTAATAAATGAATGGTTAATGAATTTAGAATAATCAAGCTTATTTTAAAGATATAAACCTAATTAAAAATTGATTATATCTAAGTAATAATGTGTAAATGATCATGAGATGTGAATTAAGGATACATACTTGGGATTGTCATTGAGCATGCATTACATATAACACATATACTTATGTATATGGTTAAATACTTATGTGATTGAGAAGTTTATTATGCAAATAGAATGACAACATCTATACATTCCTGGGACGTCAAGGCACTAGCTATCTAGAGTGTAGTACTATGAGTCAACCCATATGTTCTCACTTGGATTGGGATATTTTTGTTTAACTTTCAATTAGTAAACTATTAGTGATCTGATTGTGATAATTCTAGATATTAATAGTTTGAGGAGTTTGATATTTAGGAATGTATTGGGAGTGTTTTCTTTGTATATGAATCTGAAAGATATCTGTTTACCCAACAAAAATGTTTAATGCTAGATAGAGATTTTATGAATATGTGAATCTAACTATGCATCATGAATAAATGTTATTGATGGTATATTTTAAGATTTGATGCATTACATTGATGTGTATGACTAGATAAAGGTGTTGTGACTAGAGTGGCTAGTTTGAAAGAGCTTAAAGCTTAGAAATGTGCACGTAGAGCCACTAGCTCTGTGATTAATGAGCCCAATATCCACAATAGGTACGGGACAGTATCTAAAAAGAGCCCAATATTCATAATGGATATGGGATAGTGAAAGGCGCTTGG
This sequence comes from Erythroxylum suave, assembly GCA_027563595.1. NCBI lineage: Eukaryota > Viridiplantae > Streptophyta > Magnoliopsida > Malpighiales > Erythroxylaceae > Erythroxylum > Erythroxylum suave. Next base: position 11,088 of record JAOSBN010050031.1, on the reverse strand, counting down.
TCACAACAAAATAACAGTGAAAGTGGAGTCTCATATGCATATACATTTGTTCATATATGATTGTGAAAACATTTCTAAATTATGATGAAATTGTGATATTCCATATTTGTGTACATTTGATAATATGATTAAAGTCTTCTAAAAAGATCATATGAAATAAGTGTAAACCATGATGAATTGCTAAGTTCATAAATATTGTGTATTTTATCTATACTTGAAATGTTTGATGTTCTGAATCAGTGAGCACATCGAGGATGGTTCACTCATTGAGTTCGCAAAACTCATCAAACTTGCAATGTGGTTTTCCAGTTATGAGAGAGGAGACCTAGTTCCTAAAACACTCTAAAAGAACATTTTGGTACTAAAAATGGCTTAAAGGTCAGTCAACTGACATCTGAGGAGTTGTAGATTGTATTCATATAGTTTCTTTTGTCATGTACTCATGTACAACTTTTTTTGAAAATAAGATGTAAACTCTTTGATGTTTGTGATGATGTAAATATTTGTTTTAATGATTATAGTGTAAATTATATCAGTAATTGAAATGAGGGGTTGAGTTTTTAAGTATTCTATTATTCCATATGATGCCATATAAGTGAATATGATTGCTTTAACATGCCATTGTCATATGGTATGTTCTAGAATGTCCTCTAGATGCTCGGGTATATACTCTAGGCTAGTTAGGTGTTACAATAAAACTCTCAATACCTCCAAGTATACAAATTATATCTTGCAATATCAAAAGATATCATTCCTATAAGGACTATAGACACTTAACAATTTGAATAAGAACTTGAAATTAACAAATAATAAAAATAACAAGAAACAAATAAACATATGGATAAGTGTGCTGCCAACGAATTTGAGCTTAATTGTAGTTGAAGACTTAGAAACTATTTTATCCTTATTTTGTTTCCCTTAATTTTGATGATTCAATTTATGATTGATCTAAGATATCCTAATATTTTGATTACTCTCTCTTAAGATCTAATCAAGTAACCCTATTTAAATTTGATATTGATAGAGTTATAATCTTTCCATTCACAAAACTGCCCTTAACTTGTTCAATAAGATTTGAAGCAATCTTGTAGAAAATTAATTTCACAACCAAGATCTCATATTGAATGATCATTAATTTGATAATTACAGATCTATTAAATTGTAAAACCTAACATTAATTACGTTGACTCACTCTCTCTATTTATTTACCAATTATATGTGCCAAAATCGTCATGAACATTTATTAATGTATTTAAATCATCATGAATAAAGTTTAACAAAATAATTCAATAAAAATCACTAAAAGGGATCGATAATCATGTTGAACATCTTAGAAATCCAAATATAGATTGAAGGCAATGAAATAAATAAAGGGAAAATAAACAAAAACTAGTTTGTATCTTGATATGGAAATTTGGAATTTTTTGAAGGTCTTCTTGATGTCTCCTCTTGATCTTCTTTGATTGAATGGCTAGTAGATTTTTTTGTATTCTTTCTTGTTCTTAAATAGTTTAAAGGCCTTTAGGGTTCTTTATAGGATTTTCCCACTTAATTTGATTGCCAAAAGAGCCCTAAAATGTGAAAAGACCAAAAAAACTTACGAGCTAGAAAAACTGAAATCTGTTAGAATTGCTATCTATCATGCATATCATAATCGAGTCATGATTGTAACCACCCTGCATACACCAAGATCTTCTATTTTCTTCACATTCATATTTTCATACAGCCACAAACACATCAAATACCTCTTGAAACATAAAATTAAGATCAAATTCTTGCTTTAAACCAATTGAACACTTAGATCATATACAAACATTAACAATAACACAATTATAAACCTATTAACATGATAATCACTAAGAAATACTTAAAAACACACTTCAACATCTAGTAAAACATAATATTATTTACATTTATCAACATCCTCACACTTAAACCTGTTTTCCCTAAAGAAAAGCTAAAAACTGCAAACATACAAAACATACACATACATAAACACACAATCATGCAATCAATACAATAATGGTACAATGGAATAAAATCTCATGGAATGAACTTAACCTCAGACATAAATCACTCAAAATGTGCCAATATACTAACATATTCCTTTCATGTATATGTTCTTTTATTTGAATATACATATCAATCAAAAAATTAACACCTAATTTATATACCTATGATACTTGTAAACATGAATTTATTGTTATTGGTCAATCACAAAGGCAAACTATCCCTAAGTAATCTTAATGAAAATTCTTACTATTTTTAAAAGATTAATAGGTTGATTTATTATAACATATTTTTTTATTTTCTTTAATAATAACCTATTCTTTTCATGTGATGGCAAATACTTTGTCATAGATGTCCCCTAGTTAATCAACTAGGTCACTTTTTTATTTTGCTTGGTCAAAACATCATTATAGCTTTTTAATGTAAAGACAATCATTTTTTTGTGAATGCCTCTAGTTAGTCAGCTATATCATAACTCTCAACTAGCTACTAGCTCTATTCTTAACCTAATTTTCCTTAAAAAGGTCAGTGGAATATTTCTTTTTATATAGATTTAATTTTTTATAGCCTATCTCACTTATTCTTGGTGAATCACTCCTATGAAAGGGTACTAATAACACTAACTAATTTAATTGACTATAATTATAAACATATACTATAAAAGTCATAAAGTGAAAGAATAGGTGTCATATTTTAATTAACGTACATATTCATCCCAAAAGACACTTAAATCACAAAATTCATAAGTTGCTATGGCTTTACAATTTAAATGACCATATTCAAAAATAAACTAATTCTATTCAATTCTTTTCATTGACTCATTCACACATCGTAATGCCAACCTAATAAAAAACTAACATAAACAATGCAAAATTCACACACAATTGATATGTAATTTCATATACGTCCCTACGCTTGAACAACACATTACCCTTAACGTGACAAACAAAATAATGAAGACAAAGATAAATAAAGAACAATAAATACAAAGTTAGAGTAAGAATACTTATGGTGTTTCAACAGTGACGGTATGGGTGATGGAATTTTGAGACACTCTATGCCATAAAATTCCAACAATTCACTCCCTATAAAATAAACATAAAAAATAAAAATAATAAAGTACCAAAAAAATAAATTGAGAATAATGAAATAAAACAAAAATATCATAATTCTTAGATTTCCTCCTAAGTAATGCTTATTTAACATCATTAGCTTGATGTAATTTTCACATTTATGCTCAACCTCGGTCACCTAATTTCAATTTAGTAACATATAAATAAGCTATATATTGCAATATGATAAGGACATAATTTATAAAATAAGGAAAGTCAAGTAAGGTCAGTAATTCCCTTTTTAGTAACAAACTGTCAATAAAATGGGGAATAATAAAATTCCCTGGATCTTTGGTTGAATCCAATAGTTTGCCCTCTAAAAGGGTTAGCTGCTTTTGTTCTTCCTCAATCACCCTTGTCTCCTCTTTTTCTTCCTTTAAAGATTTAACTACTTCCATTCTCATGAATGATCTGCCCTTTACTAGATTCTTTAATACCTTATTCACTTATTCATCACCAATCTAAAGGATGAGGTTGCCTATATGGACATTGAACAAAGCTCTTTTAGTGCTAAAAAAGGGTCTACCGAGAATTAGTGGACAATTTCAATCCTCTTTAAAGTCTAGCATAATAAAATCCGTAGGAATGATAAAATAGAGATACATCCTCCACCGCCCTAAAAAGTTTCTTTATTGATTGATCCTTTAATTGAATAAGCATAAAGGTTGGGCTCAAATTGCCTAGCCCTAATTTCCTAAATATTAACAAAGACATAAGATTAATACTTACACCTAAGTCACTTAAACATTTACAATACTCTAATAGGGTATAGTAAAACTCCATGGAGCTTTCAATTGTGAGGGCATCTGGTTGGTAATTATGAAGCTGCAATTTTCTGACATAGAGACTGTTTGATGGTCATCCTAAGTTTGCTTATTTGATAAGATTTCTTTGAGAAATTTCAGATACTTTGGTATGCTCTCCAAAACATCCACAGAAGGAAAATTAATTTACAATTTCTTTAGCTTTTCCATGAATGCTGCAAATTGTGTATCCAAATTGTTCTTATAAAGTCTTTTTGAGAATGGTATTTTTGGTAAATATGGAGGAGAAGGATCTTAGGGAGGATCCTTATTCTTATCTTTATTCATTTTCTTTTTCTCTTGTTCTTCTACAAGGTGGGGTTCGAATTGCTCTCTCAAATTTGCTTTATTATTTCTTGAGAGGCTTTCCACACTTCTTTTAGATAATGCATTAGCTATCTAGCCCACTTAAACCTCCAAATTTTAAATAAAAGAGGGATGATTCTTTATTACTTTCTCAAACTGCCCATCCAACCTCTTCTAGGTCTCTTCCATATTCATTAACTTGTCTAATTTTATGTCATTTACACTAGACTTGTCTCGATTTCTCATTGGCATTAACCATTGGTGATTTAATTCCTCCACCATCTTTCTTTCTATGGCTTCTTGGCGTTTAGCTCTTCAGATTTCTTATTTTTGCTTTGGGATGTGTAGAGTTGGTTTACCTTCGATTTCCTTTAAAAAATTTTCTTTATTTTTTAAATATTTTTTAAGCACTTGTACTCACACAAGAAAAGTATTAAATCCTTAAATTAAAAAAAAAACTCCAATCATACAAGATGCTAAAGGTCCCCAACAATGGCATCAAAAACTTATTAAGCAAGTTTTATATATAATAAAGCCCTTAATACTAGCAAGTATATAGATCCTATCGTGTAGTATCAAAAGCTATCGTTCCTAAAATGACTATAGACACTTTAAAATTTGAATAAGAACTTTATATAATGTAATAAAAATTTAATTGAATCAAAATAAATAATTGAAATTAAAACAACTAATAAAATAAATAATAAATAATTGGATAAGAGCTTCCAACGAATTTGAGCTTGATCAAGGTTGAAGACTTAAAACTACCATATCCTTATTTTGTTTCCCCTAATCTTGTTGATTAAATTTATTTTTGATCTAAGATATCCTAAAGTTTTGATTACTTTCTTTCAAGATTTATTTAAATAACTAATTGAATATGATATTCATAGAGTTGTAATCTCCCAATTTTTAAAACTACTCATAACTTGTTCAATTAGATTTGAAGCAATCATATAGAAAATTAATTTCACAACTAAGATCTTTCTTCAATTAATCTTTAATTTGATAATTGCAAGTATATTAAATTTCCAACTCTCACTATACAACCTAATACTAATTACTTTGACTTAATCTCATGATTTATTGGAAAATATGTGCACGACAATTATCATAAGCATTCATCAATGTATTAAAATTAACAAGAATAAAGTTTAGCAAAATAGTTAAAGAATAATCCATAAAAGGGATCAAGAACCCATAATCATGTTAAACATCTTATAAATCAAAATACACATTTAAAATAATGAAATAAATAAAGGGAAAAGAAAGAAAAACTAGTTTGTGTCTTGATATAGAAATCTAGAATTTTATGAAGCTCTTCTTGATGTCTCCTCTTGATCTTCTTTGAATAAATGGTTGCTAACATTTTTTTGTATTTTCCTTATTCTTAGACAGTTTTTGAAGCTTTTGGGGTTCTTTATAGGGTTTTCCCACTGAATTTGGTTCAAAAAATAGCCCAAAAATGTTAAAAGACAAAAAAAAACTCACGAGTTGGAAAAGCTAAAATCTACTGAAGTACTGTTTGTACGATTATGACTAGTCTCCACACACCAAATTTGTTTCATTTCTTCACATTCTTGTTTCCATACAATAACAAACACATTAAACACCTCTTGAAACATAAAATTAAGATCAAATTCTTTCTCTAAACCAATCAAACACTTAGAACACATATAAACATTAATAATAACACAGTTCTAAGCCTATACACGATAATCACATAAGAAATAGTTAAAAACACACTTAAACAGCTAGCAGAACATAATACTTACACCTATCACAACCTTTCTTTAAGTAAGCTCAAATGGTTAAACTGGTGTTAATAATATCTCTACGCCAAAAAAACTACACTATCATCACTAATATTCTCTTATATAGTGTATATACTAGTTTGCGTATGAAAGGGTGGGAGATGTAGGTATAGATACGTGGCTTGGAGGCTAAGGTGATGTTGATACTATCATATAATTTACATCCACAACTAGACCTTTTGTGACTAAGCATCCTCCACCACTCATGGTGATGCATTGATATGTGTTTAATTGATTGTACATTTATTCTATAACACTTAGTGATTAATACTATAAAATGTTTAAGAAACTCATTTTGGTTCATGTTTGGTTTTGGGTACAATTTTGGAAGCATAAAAGCTGAAGTCATTTGAAAGCACATTCTTTAAGCCCTTCTTCTTGAGATTCACGCTCAATTGTCTTTATGGAACAAGAAAAAGAACGATTAGAGCTAAAAGGAGACAAGGAAATACAAAAACATAAAGTGTATATGGTGCAGTGCCTGCTCACGGCTATGAGCATTCCAAGTCATGGCCATGAATCAAGTTTTCATTAGTGTGGTTCAAGATGCACAACCAAGAAACAAAATTCATGGTTGTGACTTCCATAACTCAATATGCATGGGTATGATTTTTTCCAGCTAGATGCCTGAAAACCTAGTTTTCAATATAAATAGAATGTTTTGATGACAGAATGGTTATGAATCGTTTTTGGAATAAAGTGAGGGGCAAAGCTTGACTCCTTTGGAGACCCATAGAGAGCTACGCTTCTTTAACCTAGTTCAGAGGTAAAATCGATGCCGAAGAACATATTTAGGCATATTTGCACTGTGTTTATCATTCTTTCTCTCTTTTGGAACTATTTATGTTATTTTATGCTTATTGAGTTGGGTATTGTGTAATAATGCTCTCTGAATGCGTTCATCGGATTTTTTTTTATGTAAACACATTCCTAGAATCTTCAATACCATACATAATCATTGTATTTCGAGTTCATTAGTAGCTACTAACGATGTCAAATCATTAGGGATAATGTAACTTTAGTTAAGTGACCTGAGCTTATGAGGTTGTTGCCTTGATTAATTTGTTTTCCATTTCTTAATACAACTGCCCTACTAAATCTGGAGAGCTTGTTCTAGGTTGTTTATTAGTTAAGCTTAAATAAAGAGTTAGTTTTAATTAAACACAACCTAAAGGAAAACTGAGGTTAACAAAGCTTATTGTTAGCCTATGTTAATAGTTTCTAAGAGAGGTATAAGAATTACAATTCAATGCAGTATGTTTAATTGTATGTAGGTCGAGATTGAACCGGTGACCGAATCCATAATGCAATTCATCACTTTTTTCATTTTTATGATGTTTGTTTTAATTTTCTTTTATTAGTTTAGTTTTATTTTATTTTCTTATTTGAAAACCAAAACCCCACAACGTAAACACAAATTCTTTTCATTTCAAAAGCTTTACAAACACTTTCTATGGGATTGACCTAGATTTTTCGCTAGCTATAGTTTTAAGTTTAGTTATTTTGTATAGTGTTAGGACATGCTACCAATTTTTGACATCATTGTCGAGAAGTGTAGTACGTTATGTTTTATTTTTTATTTCAATTGGTGCTATGAACATATTTGTTTATAATTAATTTCTTTTCAGTTATTTTTTTTATCTTTTCATTTTTTTTAATGCTGTGTGTAAAAAGGATATATGGAAGGGAGTATGTTACTGCTGGATATTATCAATGCTCTTGACAGTAAATTTTTCAATAAATCATATTCCCAATCTTATAACAAAACTTGCAGCGATGATACGAACTTTAGTTATGGATGTGATAGCCAATAAGACTACTTGCTAGAAGAGTTACAGGACACATAACAATTCCCACATAGACTAGAAGCTTCTTATTATAACTCAGGTATAGCCCTAGAAGAATTAGTTAATATTTTTTCCACTAATACCCTACATTTATAGCAGGAAGTAAGGCAATTTTCATAAGATATAAGATATAACATCGAAAGTTTAGAGAGGAAACAAAACTTAGGTACATCTCTAGAAGATATAAGGTCTAGCACCTAAAATTTGGAGAGGCAACAAAACTTAGGAACATCTCTAAAAGAATCATTTAACGTTGTTGTTGCTAATACTTTGTAATTCAAACAAGGAGTATAATAGTTTTAATAGGGTGTATAGCAGTTTCAGCAGGATGTAAAATCGAGCATATAGTAATTGGCAAGCCAAGTGGGTCAGATGGAGGAAGCTATCAACTACTTAGCATCACAAAGTGAAGAGATGCAACCATCACAACCCGAGGTGTACCTAAGGGACGTTAACATAGAAACCTTATAGAGTGTAAAGGAGTATGAGAATCTTAAGAGAACTGCTCAAGGGATTACTTGTAAAGAAGAGGTTGAGAGGGAGCTCGAAGGAAAAAAGGATATACATTTAGCTCAAAGGTAATGGTCACGTGTCATAATGCTACCAAAATAACTAGATTACAACTATAGCTAGTGGTAAGTCTAGTTTGGTCCGCCAGAGATGAATTCCAATTACTTTCCTAAATTCTTTGTATATCTAAAACAAGGGTATTCGGTTCAATACAAATTTGAAAACATGTAAAATTGAATATGTAAAAATAAATCAAATTAAATAGTCATAATATGATAAAATTGACAAATGATTTGAAATCTGATTCTTTGATTTAATCTTGACCTAAGCACAATTTTGCATATTTAATTTAATTATTGCCTTTGTAGCTCTCTTAAGACTATTGATCATGAATTAACAACAAGCTCTGTTAATTCTAATTCTTCCTTAGATTGTAGTTAATTAAGAAGAGCTCGTTAATTAACCCTAACTATTGAGAAATCTAGAACAAGATCTTTAAGTTTATCTAGAAAGCCACTTTATAAGTGAGAAAAATGGACCAATTTAAGAAATATCACACAAGCTCAAACTACTTAACTTATTCTACGTTATGCCTAACAATTTAATACTGTTAGTTGCCACATACAACTATTACATATCGCATTCAATTTATAGCTATGGGTTTTCATGAAAAAAGATTCAATAGAGCATTAAAATCGTTCTCATAAAATACCTAAAGCATCCATACAAGATAATGTAAGCAATCCGAAAAGAGGGAAAGAAAATGATACACAACAACAATATGTTTTATGTGCCCCATAGCCTTGATTGCCCCTCCAAACTGGTGTCGGGTGGTTTAGCCTTCCATTTCATTCTTCAATCTTTAAGAATTAAGAAAGAAAGCTTCTGTCTCCATTAAAAACTGAAGAGAGATGAAGAGGAATGCAAATCTTTCTCCCACCTCGTTTTTCTTCTCTCTTTGGATTTTCTCCCAAATGTAGCAAGAATGAAGGCCCCCTTTCAGGATTTCATTATTTTCTTTTTATATTTCATTATAATTAGGGTAAAAACTTTGTTTTACCTAGCCAAAATGTACTAAATAACCCTCAATAAGTTGAGTTTGTAAGCAGCCCTCGAGCTGTCGTGATACAGGCCACAAAATAACCCTCAATAAGTTGAGTTCAAAAGTAGTCCTGAGCTATCATCATGTAGGCCATGATCTTGTAAGATAAGCTTCTATTACAAACGTGGCTAATTATGCCATGATCATCGCACTCTATCATTCTAGGCCACAATCGTGGCACTAGGTTCTTCCTCTAACCTTCCCCAAGTCTTCTCTTCTTTACTATAATTCTTCTCCTTCTTATTCCATGAGGACAAACGAGTGTCAACATCGAGAAGAATCTGGTCACTTTAGCTCCTTCACTTCCAAATTGTACCTAAAATCAAATATAAGTCAAAGTGAGTATCCAAAGCATTTCTAATGTAGCACTCCGTTCCCGCAAGGACCCGAACCCGAAATTATGGGTGATATCTGAGTCTGTGCCCCGCGAGGGTGGCATGCTAAAGCACTCAATCATTAAAAAATCGGTATAAATTTATTTTTTGGAAACCACCATAGCCATATGTGGAAATAATAACTAATTCAAGCCCACTTTTATTGACAAACATTTGCAATCGCAACAATACAATCATCAGAGTTTCAATAGTCATTTGGGCCCATACTTTCATTTCACAAAACTCGAACTCACAATTCGTTATTACACTTTGATCAATCTCTTTGGCACAACCTTTCCAATTAGAAAGTTATACACAACAATTATATTCAAATACATAAGATACAATAATTGCGGAAGACTTAATTGACACCAAATAAAGAAAATAAAAATGCAGACGCGAACTGATCCCAACCTCTATCCTTCACTTATGCTGTAGGTATACTCTCGTTGGCCTAACGAGTTATTCTTCTGATCCTGAAAAATAATTGAAAATTTGGGTGAGTTTTGTGAACTTAGTGAGTGACCATCATCGATAGCTCACCTAGTCATATATCACATACAGTTCACACAGTCATCTTAATTTGCATTCACTTGAGACATATCTCACATTCAAAAATCAGTCAAATTATTCACGTCATTCACATTTCACACTTCACATTCAATACAACTTAATCACTCAATTATTCATATGCAGTGCACATGAGACCCACTTTCCATTTATTATTTTGTTGTGACCGAGTGCCTAAACTGTCCCTTAAAGGGCTCATTAATAATTGTCCCATATAGGGTTCTCTAAATGTTGAGCCTGAGGCTCTAAATCACTTTTAAGCTCGAGGCTCTTTTTCACTCATTGAGCTTTAAGCTCTGATCGATGGATACTTAGGTCACAATTCCATTACGTTTCATGCATTCATGTAATGGAATGCATCATTCATATATGATCAATCAGTCACCTTGCACATTCACTTTTATATATCATCGGACCTTAGTCCGGCATTCAACGTTAAGTTGAGAATCACACTTTCATTCATATGCAAATGCACTTTCAGAACACATTTGACAACCAATTATATACACTTAGTTCATCCAATTCACGTTCAACAAGCACTTTAATATTTCACTCATACAGTATCACAGTCATCGGACCTCCTGTCTGAAACCCAACATAGTCAAACACTTTCACATAATCATTCAAGAATTAATCAATA
>JAOSBN010050000.1:0-14656 GCA_027563595.1 Erythroxylum suave | reverse complement strand
TTTGTTTTCATTCTACTTCTAACTTTCACCTTAATTCTTCCCATTTCGAAATCTCTTATCCACTAAAAGCACCAAAGAAAAAATATGAACCTCTCCACATTTCTCATTTATTAGTTCTAGTCTTCTAAGAAAAGTTCGAGGTCCAACAATGTGGCTTAAGTGTGGGGGAAAAACATTGAATGTTTGTGTGACTGTGTGTTTTAAATTTACTGTTTCTTTATTCATTTTGATTTTGATTTTTTTCTTTTCTGTCTTTTAAATTGCATGTGATGTGTGTTAAACCATGAAATTCTATCTTAATAGTTATAATGAGACTGAATTGCATGCTTGAAGTCAAATTAGGCCAATTGAATAGAAGGTGAATCATGTTGATTGATTAAAGTAGCCAGTGACATAAGTTTACTCAAAAATTGATGCTTGAGTGATTAGATAATGTATAGAAGCATAATGGATTTTCAATTGAGCCTACATGAGAATTGAGCCTATATGACTTCATTTAAAAGTCATTTCATTTCTTTGTGTATGTGACGCTCCCTTAGGTGATTACCTTCAGAACTTGCTCTAAACCGGTTTGATTCTATTAGATGCGTGCTAGATAGAAATGATTAAGGCCCTTTTTCTTTTAATCCTTGACTTAAATGACCCACCTATCTTATTTACCCTTGCAAACCCCTTTGAGCCTTTACCCTTTTGTTTCTTAAAGAAAACAACTCATTCTGAAACATCAAACCCCATTAGCCTTACCTATTCACAAGTTTAATAAAGTACTAAGTTAGCTAGTTTTTGGACTTTTGGTTATATTTTCTCTAAGCAAGTTTACCGATACTTCTACTCATAGAGCACATTTTATTTAGTTGCTATTATTGATTACTGTTTCTTTGATATTAAAAAAATAAAAATTAAAAATTAAAAAAATCAAAATTAAAAAAAAAAGAAAAGAAAAGGATCAAGTATAGTAGCGAAAATAAATTTTGAGTAGTTAGTTATTTGTATGCAATTCTCATAAATACATTTTGTTGTCCCTTTGTATATTTAATGCTTTATGACTACTTGCGAAGAACCCCTCAAAATCCTTTTGACTTACCTTAACCTTAGCCCCATTACAACCTCAAATAAAGCCCTTTTGATCTATTTTAGCATGTAATCACTGTAGAAGAGAATTGGTGTATTTGCAAGTCTATGGTAGTGTGATTTCCTATAGGGAGTTTTGATCAAAACACAACCAATAAGCACTTGAGTGAAATGAATGAATTACGTGAAGAAAATCCATTATGAATTTATGCTTATCTTTGAATGATAGTTTCATAAGTTGAGTTTGTTTATGTGCACTGAGGAAAACTAATTCTGACGTGTCTAATAGCTTGATATTTTCTTTGAAAACAAATTGATAGAACTTGATGGTTGTGTTTACATTGCTCGAGGGAGAGCAAAAGGTTAAGTATGGGGGAGTTTGTTAGTGTCTTTATTTTCTATCTTTTTATGTATTAATTTTGTTTGTTTTTAAGGTTTGAAGTTATACTTAATGGAAATTAATCTTGATTTATGCTATGGTGTATTTTGGAACCAAATAGAAAGAGCTGCAACTAGTTTGGGATAAAAAGAGCTGAACTAGGCGTTGAACCTAACTAGACATGGCCTCGTGTAGTAAATTAAGTGGTGAACAAACCAAACCAAAATGTTGCATATACAGGAGGACTAAAGAGAAACAAAAAGGCAGCATAGACCAAGAGAAAATGACAAATTTGCACTGCCAGCAGCTTCCTTGTTACAAACAGCATTTCATGTTAATTATTTCCTGCACCAGCCAAAATGATGCAACATGGCCATAACACACCACAACGAAAATTTTAGCTGCTGGGACGTTTAATGTAGACGTATATCTAACAAAAATTGACAGCGTAGAGAGGGAGTGAGGTTTACAAGGCTTTAAGTGAACAATGAGGTGGACCAAAACCCCAAGATTTATTCGTCATATCACACAACAGTAAAGAAGAAGAGGCAAAAGTAAGAGGTGGCTTGAAGGCTTGCAGCTAGAGTAGAAAATAGAGAAGGAGTAGGTGGCATGGCTTGCAAGAGAAAGCTGGAGTGGCACAAAAATGAGAAGAAAGGGCTTACGGCAAAGAGAAGAGGAGTAGCATGAAAAGAAAAGAAGAGCAATGGTCGCAACAGCCACAACAATGTTTGTGACAATCCCAAGTAGTTAGGAAGAATTCTGATGTTGGGTAACTACACTTTTATTTCTTGGTTTACGGAATCCTAGTTATTGAACTATGAATGTTGTGAGACTTTTGTTCTTTACTTCAATTGAATTATTAGTCAAGTATTAATTATTTTTCTAGGTTATTATTTGATTGTTTGATTTTACAGCTAGATGCATAACTAGTTTGTGATTTTATTCAACCAATCGCTAGATTAAACAAGTTAACGTTCAATTCTTTTAATCAAAAGTAGCGACTAGGATTTTTATCTACTACGTTAGGGACGTAATTCTAGGAAAAATAATTGTCTATGCTAAATATGCATTATATGTAATTTGTCTAGTTCGTCGATTTTCTTGATTCGTAAAGCTATTAGTTAATTAATCTAAGATCGTATCCAGGTTATTGATTAATAAGGGTTAATTCAAATACATGTTTTGGTTAACTAAACATAAGAGAAAATAGGTAAAGAAATTTATCACGACGAATGCTTAACTAATAAATTGGTTATTTTTAGTGTCAATGATCAACGCAAGTTCAATAATGAAGGAGACTGGAAACCAAGATTTATTTCTATTGATTGTTAAATTCTCATTATTTTGTTATTAGTTATTTTTCAATTTCATATTCTAATTAAATTTTGTTCAATTCACAATTACAACCCCCCTTTTATTGTGTAATTACCAACGTCTGAATTCCTCATAGAAACAATCCCTACTTTCCTCCAATCTTGATTTATGATTATAAATTGATTAATTAGAGAATTAAAGATAAATTAAAAGGAGTTGTAATTTATCTAATTTTAATTATGAATTATAATTATAATTTATAATCATTGTCAACATATTTGGAAACCTAATGGGTCTCACACATAAAATGGGTTGAAGAGAGCACAAATTGATAAGTCCTGAACTGGTTAGACAGCCTACTCGGTATCCCACGGTGGCCCTCTAGTTGATATTTGATCCAACTAGAAAATTCCTGTGGAGCTAAGTCTATTGCCCTTTTATTGAAAAGCTTTAATTAGAGGTTTTTTAACATTTTATTAAAAATATAATGACTATATTTTGACATCCACAAAAATGTTAAAATCCTTGTAAAAGTTCAAAAGCACTTCTATAATTACATCAAATTCTCCACTATAAATTTTGGACTTCATGTCCACTCATAAGCAATCTCATCAATCACTTCAATAAACTTTGACAAGCTAAAACATATTCATGTATTTCATTTAAAAACCTTTATATACATGCCTTCTTTACACAAAATACATTACAAAACATGTTCATTGATATATAGTAATTCTCATAAGCATTTACAAGGCACAAATGCTTATATAACAACACGTGATGAAGAGAGCTACTCGAGAGGTAAAGTCCCTGCTACTGAAACTCTTGAACATGCACCTAGGAGGTTGTATTTTGAAAACAGAAAGTAGAGTACGAGCGAGCTCAATAAGTGTTAAAATTTCTATGCAAGCTATATTTAACAATTTAAACCTCCCTAAAACAAACTAATTTCATTTCTTATGATGCAATACCAATATAAAACATATATTTTTTCAAAATTCAAAATTTCAAGTTAGTAATAAAGTAAATTATGATGGCATCATTATTGTCATAAACTTTCTTACACAACATAGCCCACCACTAACTTCTTTGCCTTATGGTGCCCTTAGTATAAAGTCACGGAGCTAGTTCTGCATCACTTACTCGCCACTGGTTAACCACTAGCTATGGAGCTAGTTTTACATCACTTACCCACACTAGGTTAACTGCTATACATTGGTAGTTATGGATCTAATTCTACATCGCTTACTTGCAACTGGTTAATTACTGGTTATGGAGCTGGTTCTACATCTCTTACCTGTACTAGGTTAACAACTATATACTGATATTTATAGAGCTAGTTCTACATTGCTTACTTGCAACTAGTTAACCATTAGTTATGAAGTTGGTTATACATCATTTATCCGTACTAGGCTAACCGTTATATACCAATATAATAATGAGTGTAAATCCTAATGGTGTACCATATGGTAAAACTCATTTCCTTTTTCTCAATCAATAACCTAATTTCAATGTAACTTCAAATTGTATGAAATTCAACTTTCAAAATTCAATTCACATATTACTAAATCATACACTTATACTAGCAATATCCTCTTGTAATGTATCATTCACATAAAGCTCATAACCATATAATATAAAGTCATATATCATAAATTCTTTTATAAAGAATTTATTCATATAAAACAATTAAAATACACCACTCTTTTGTGAACTTATCGCTAAGCTCACTCACACTTTGGGTGGCTCACCTTTACCTACAGAAAGTGCTTTTCGCTTAGGCATTTATTTCCAAATTCAAAAATAAGGCATCAAAACTATATATTTGGTTTGATAGAATTCGAGATTAGTATTTAATCGTGTAACACATACGCTAATCGTATTTCTGTTTAATTCCATAAGCTAACCTATTATTCTTCTTTTCAAAGTCTAACTTCGAAAGTCTTAAATACCATCCTTTACCTATCCTCTTATCAATTTTTTCAAAACACTATCTCTCTCAATTAATTTACCATAACCAAAATTAAAGTTTAACAACTCTATTTCCTTTTTAAGGTCGAATTGTCCAAAGTTCACATACACACACACATATCATTCTTTCATTTTATTTCCAATTTTTTCACACAATTCACCTAAGATTCATGTCAAACATCACCCAACTCATCATAAACAATTTCAAATTTAGTATTTTCCACATGCATAGCATATATTAGTTTTTCCAATTAATAATATAACACTTCATTTAACAATTTCAATGCCAAAAATACACTTAGTGACCATCTTGAATCACATTCACCTGGTTATTACTTCATAACCATACTTGCATACCAAAAAAGTCCTTAAGGTTAAACTTAACAAATCTTTCATCAAACTTTTCCAATTTAATTCATTTTCATTTATTTATTTCACTATCATCAAAAACATGCTATGAACATCATAAAAAATTAAAATAAAATTTTTGGACAAAATCACACTAAAAAGACCTAGCCATGGCCGATTCTTCCTATCTTGATTTATTGATTTACTTTCTTGATTTAAACCATTAAATGCGTCGAATCTCATTATCTACTTCATGGCAAGTCAAAAATGATCATTGAATTTGAAGACATTTATGCCACTCAAAAACCCATAAAATTTAGAAATTTAAGCTGGGGAAACTTACCACTCTTTCCTTCATGAGTATTTGATGAGCTTCTATTCTTGATGAAGATCTCTCCACTTCTAACTCAAAAAGGTGGCCTTCTTCCTCTTCTCTCCTTTGTTGAAACTTACACCTTTGCTTCTCTCTTCTTTTCTTTTTTTTTCACTGTCTTGTGGCTACACCAATTCACTCTCATAATTTCACTAAATTAATGGAGCAATTTGTCTTAAGTTTTGGCTTTTTATACTCTTTAATGTTTTACACATGTCACCTTCCTAGTAATCTACTCCACTGACTCATTAATCTACTAACTTTTATGCCAAAAAGAACAAATTGCCATTTCGTATTATCAAATTGACCATGAAATACTCTAATTAAGGTCAATACTTACTGATTGGATGCTTTAAAAAAATTAAAATGGGTTCTATTTTTTTTATAAAGGCATTTTAGTTCTAAACTTTCATAACTCCATAATTATTTCAGTATCATTGGACTATAATACTTATTTCAAATAATTTTCAATATTTTGGGGTTGGGTTCCCCAAAAACACTATTCACTCAAATTTACTATTCATCCAAAAACATTATTCACCGAAAATAAAAATTTATATTCAATGAAAGGAAAGGCTCGGGGTTTTACAAAGATATTTTATCAAGTTAGACTTGATTGTAAAGTTTGAGAAACTTTATGATTAAATATAACATATTTAGTGAATAAGGATCAATATGAGATATGGATCTTATTTAGGCAAAATTGGTATTTAATCATAATTATCGCTAATTCTAATTAAAGTTTAATTGAAATTGGAATTTAATTTCAATTAAATTACTAAAACATCCAAAGCTTATTATAAATAGGCTTAAGCTCTCATGAAGCTAGCACTTCTTGCTTAACTCTCTCTATAAGAGTTATAAAGTTTTCTCAACCTATTACGTGGATACTATTAAAGGTCTGATGCTTATGTAGCTATAGTGTTTAAGATGGATTTTGGAACAATTCAAGGGATACCACACGAATATGATCAAGCCTTGGATTAAGGTACGAATTAAAATTCATGCTTTATTATGATTTATGCATTAATCATTTTATATAATTAAGTATTGGTTTTCAATAAATCAAAATACGAAAAATTTCTATAATTATTCCATTGCATTCAGGATCTGATCTAATCCCAATTTCCCAAGAGGTAAGTGGTGGGAATCTAATAGAGATGTGGGGGGTAAATCGACAAAGAGAGAAGATGAAATAGAGTTAGAGATATGGGGGAAAATCAAAGGAGTTGGAGGTTAGACTATTGGAATGTTGTTGACGACGGAGACTAAAGAGTTAAAGCTAAAAGCCTTGAAGAAAAAGTGAGGAAAACTAAAAAGTTGGTTTGTGTTTAGCAATGGGAGAGTTTGGTATATCTGTAAGAGGGGCTAAATTAGGCTAAGTGAAGACGGTTTTATTTTTTTCTCTTTGATCCTTTAATTTTTACAATTTGTGAATCTGTTAGGTAACTACCAGTGTTTCGGGTACCAATCAATACCTAACAGAAAATTTAGTACTAATTGATATCCACAATCAATATGATGTCGAGGATATAATTAACATTTTTGGCCGATACAAAATGGTACTCATACTATTGGTTTGTAATCCTCCATCTAGAAGTTTTTCAAAATTTTCTTAGAATATTTCTTTTAACAAATGAAAAATACATTGTTGATTCTATTTAATTTCTATGCCAAAAAAGAATGTCATTAATTTCAAGTCTGTCATCTCAAAAAAATCTCTCTTTTTTTAACTACATTATTTTCTATCACTAATAGATTATCCACATACAATGAAACAATCACAGTATTATTATTAACATATTTAGAATAAAATGTGGCCTCACTCAGACTCTTCATAAAATCTAGGTTCAACAGATATTGATCAGCTATTTTATACCATGCCTTTGGGACCTTCTTTAAATAATATAAAGTCTTTTCTAATAGATAAACCTTGTTCTCCTTGCCTTTGACAACTAAACCTTCTGGTTGCTCAATGTTAATCTCTTCCTACAGTTAAACATTTACAAAGGCTCATTTAATGTCAAGTTCAAATACCTTCCATTTATTTGAGGCAATCAATTTCAACAATAATATGATAATATCTAAACATGTAATTAGAATAAAAGTTTCTAAGTGATCAACACAAATTCTTGAGCATAGCTCGCATTATAAGCCTTGCCTTTTTTTACTAATGGAGCCATCAACATTTAACTATGTTTTGAATAGCCATTTAACATTAATAATCGTTATATCCTCAATATTTTCAACTAGCTCTTGTGCCTTATTTTTCTTAATCATACTTGACTCCTCTTACATTACAGCTATCCATTGTGGATTATTTTCATCTTCTCTATACTTTACAAGTCCAAAAATAGCAACACTACATTTCTAATAAATATTGAAAAAAAAATATCCTAGTGCCTCTAAAAAGAGGTTCTTTAATTTCTTCTCCTTGTTTCCATGTTAGATTAAAGTTTTGATTCTCTTCTTTTCTACCACAACTCTATTGTTGATTTTCAATAAACTAAACATATCTACTCACTAGGATCTTTCCTGTTTGAGGCTGAAAGATTTTGTAAGTCTTAGTAACATTGATGTAGCCAATAAAGAAGTTATATTTTACTCTTTTATCTAGCTTATCCTTGTTCACTTAGAAAACATATGAATGCTAATAAAACCAAATATTTTAAGATTTTATAAGGATGGTTTGTATCCATACTAAGTTTCAAATGGAATTTTCATTTTGAAAGCCTTAGTAGGAAACTTATTCAATTAAAAAAAATTGTAGTAATTACTGCTTTTTCCCAAAACCATTTTTTGTATACCTTTTTTGTGTAACATACACGTGATATTTTCTATTATAGTTCTATTTCTCATCTTACTTTATTTTGCAGTGAAGTGTAGGAAGTAACAAGATGATACTCAATTTTAACTTCTTCATAAAACATTGTAAACTGGTACAAAGTGTACTCCCTCCTATTTTCTAATCTTAAAACTTAAATTTTATTACCACTTTAATTCTTAATTAAGGTTCCAAATCTCCAAAAAATACCTGTAACTTTAGAATTAAATCTTATAAATATATCCAACATATTTTAGTTGGATCATCAATAAAGGTAATATAATATTTAACTCCTTTTAAAGATGAAATAGGATGAGGTCCACATAGATCTATGAGAATAAGTTACAACTTGTAAGATGTTCTTCAGTTTGTATTTGAGAAGAGTAGTTTAGTTTGTTTGCCAAATTGACAAGCACAACAATTTGATCAATTTTCTTTCAATTGAGGTAAATCTTTTACTAATTCCAATTTCTTCATCAGCAGTAAAGTTGTATGATTAAAATTACCTAGTCTATTATGCAAGAGCTCTATCATACTAATTAAACTTGGTAATGCATCTTATTTTACTCCATTAATTAGAAGCTTTTACCTTTTATTTTAATTTTGAACACATCATGATCATTTGCATCTTTGGTCAAGCATTTCTTGTCCTTAAAAGACTTTGTAATCTTTTTCCAAAAATGTGTCACAAATAACAAATTCCAATCAATTTAAAGTTAAAAAAGAAGACCAGTGATAAGTTTTGAACATGTACAACTTTTAATAGCTACAGTCCATTTGCCTTTAAGAGCTATATACTCCTCATTACTAATCGTGATCATTAAAACTTTAGATTTATTAAGCTTCTTAAGAAGTTATTTAAAATAGGTCACGTGATTGGTGAAATCACTATCGATGAATCAACTTTCACTTGAACCACAATTAGGAAAACATTTAGCCACAAACACTTGCTCCTTCTCTTCATATGGATCTCCTGTTTGAGCCTTATTATAAGGCTAAAAACTATTTTTGTAATTCTTCTCATGATGCCCCATTTTATTGCATTATTTGCATTTTACATATGACCTTCTCCAACATTTAAAAGGAAGATGACCTATCTCGTAATATTGATAATAAGAAATTTTTGTCTTCTTATTGCTGATAGTAATCATTCATAGCAGCCTCATCAGCTTTCTTCTCTGATTCTTTTTTCTTGATATTGTGATTGATTTTGAGCTTGACTTGCAAGGCTCCTTCTATCAAATCTTTTCACCTCATCAATCTTCTTTGTTCTTACATATGTGATGGTTGTAATAATTATATTAAGGTAATATTTGATATGTCTTTATCAATGAGCAAATTATTCCCTCAAATTTTTCTGGGACTATAACAAGAATTTTTTGAATATTTCTAGACTTAGAAAATTCAATTCCTTATAACTTTATTCAATTCCAAGTAACCTTACACCATTAGTAGGGTTCAAAATTCTGTAAAAGTATTATTTAATTATCACTAAGTCCTTCATTTTTGTATTTCAAACTCTTATTCAATACTGCATCACTTTGATGTTCTCATTTGCATCTTACACTTGTTTTTAAAAAATCCACATTTTTACTACTTTCAGGGTCATAATTTTAGCAAAAATTAATAAAAGATAGCAGTAAATAAGCACGTTTTTGCCTTTAACTTTCTTTGCTTCTTCTCTTTGTGATTTTTGATTTGAGCAAGTGTTGGATTATTAGGAAACAAAGCGATCTCGTATTCCTCTTTAATAACTTCCCAAAAATGATTTGGATCCAAGTAAGACATCATTCTTATTGCTCAAACTTGAAGTTTTACCATCAAAGATAGGTGGTACAAAGTGAATGGTGAGTCTAAATCCATTATTTGATGCATTTGTGGAAAATTTGGCTAGTTCTTTTTAGAATTCTTAGAAGCACTCACAAATCCCTTAAAAATAGAGGATTCGAAAACAAAAAATTGAGAAATCACACAAAAATTGATTAAAAATCATTTTTTTACTAATTTAAAACTAACTTTTAAAAAAAACAAGGTAAGAATAGTTTTGAACAATTAAAATCAACGTACTCAGTATACGAGGCTCTCTACTTTGTATAGTTATGAATATTTAATTTTTAGCAATTAATAACAACATAAGTGAATGCATAAACATATAAGACCTGAATAAAAAACTTCAAATACAGCATATGCAGGCATATAACCTATCCTTATCGGTAACATCTGCAGCTGGTGAGATAATTTTCAATAATAATGATCAGTACCCTTCAATACATATTAATCACTTTAAAAGTCTTAAACTAGGGTAGATGATGTTTGCGGTAATGCAACTTGAATTGTCCATTGTTGATACGATCCAAAGGATAGCATGCACATATCTGGACTGAAAAAATGTGGTTGTAATTCTGTCAACTTCCAAAACAATTGAATTTTTGCATTTTCGAAGTCAATTTCATGTTTTTCTAATTTTGGAAACTTTTTTATTTGTTTTATTTTTCCGTAGGAATGTCCATTTTCAGTACGACTCATTGCATTTTTCAAAATTTTCCGTCTATTTTCAGAATAGGGATATTTTATTATTTTTCCTTTTTTGGTAATTTTAGGGTCTACTGTTTTAGTATTTAGTATTTTTTATTATAATTGATCTTGATGGTTGTGTGCCATTCTTTGCCATATTTCCTAGCATTCGTGCTGAACCAACAGGTAAATAGTGTTGTTACTAGTATTTGTCATTCAAATCAACAGTATCAGGTTTTACTCTTGTTTCGCATTGTTTCCACTACATCAGTTGGTATCAGATCCGAGTTTAACCTCTATGATTATGCCGCCACGAAAGGTTCACCAAATTGGAGAGGTGTATAATTGTGATGAGATTTAACAGTTGGTTGCTGAGATCATAGATCGTCGTACGAAGACTTTGGTAAAACTTATCATGGCAAGATTCAACAAGGTATTGGGAAATTTGAATATTCCTGGTCATCGCAGTAATCAGTACATGCAGATGTTGATGATGATTCTGATGATGGAGAGGATGATGAGTATTTCGACGAGCTTGGTGTAAGCACCCTAAAGCATGTGTTGTGGGAGATCAGCAGAGATAGGAGACTAGAATGAGGATGGAAATTCTTGAGTTATGTGGCAATCTACAACCTGAAGAGTTCCTAGATTGCTTATCTAATATAGAGGAAATTCTAGATTTCAAACATGTACCTGAAAATAAATGGGTGTAACTAGTGGCTACCAGATTTCGAAATAGGGCCATAGGTTGGTGCCAACAAGTAAAATTAACCTGACAAAGATTGAGTAACTCTAAAATGGTCGCATGGGAAAAGATGAAGAAACATATGCATGCCAATTTTCTGCCCTACAATTTCCAACGATTAATATACCAAAGGTTACATAATTTGAAACAGGGCATGAGATCAATAGATAAATATACTATTGAGTTATATCAACTCCTAGTCAGAAACAAAATTTAGGAGACTGGGGAGCATTTGGTGGCGAGATAGATTGATAGACTAAGAATGCAAATCTAAGATACTGTCAACATGTTACACCCTATTTTTGTTTAGGCAATGCATCAAAGAGCACTAATGGTGGAGAAACAACAACGACGGGCAAAATCTAATATTACAGGAAGTGCTAGCTATGGTGACGGTAGTAATAGTGGTGCTCGTGGTAATGGTGGCAATAATCCTACTAGGTTCAACAAACCTAGAACGAGTTAAATTAAGTGTTTTCATTGTGGTGAAGTGGGGGCACAAAAAAGAAGTTTGGAAGAAGGTGGAAAAAAGGGCTCTCTTTGTAGATAACAATGAGGATAACGATGAGAAGAAGTGTATATGCGAGGGAAGCCTACGTTTGATACTGATGTAGCCGATGAGGAGATTGTGATTGGAGATTTGGGTACTGCATTCGTCATTTGGAGATCCTGTATGACCCTAAGAGGAACTATAGATGATGAAAGGTTGGGGAAAAATATCTTCCAGTCCACCTATACCATCCTGGGGAAGGTCTGAAAATTTATGAATGATGTCGATAGTTGCGAAAACATTATGTTAGCTAAAGTAGTACAAAAATTAGGCATCAAAATGGAGCAACACCTAAAGCTATGCAATCTAGCTTAGCTAAAAAAAGGTGGTGAGGTAACAATTTCTAAACGAGCTTTAGTTTCTTTTTCCATTGGTTCTATGTATAAGGGTTATGTGGGTGTGATGTTATTGCTATCGATGCATATCATTTGTTGTTGGGACATCTATGGAAATTCGATAGAGGGGTTACACATGATGGTAGAGCCAATACTTATAGTTTCATGTTTAAAAGGAAAATAGTGTTAGTTCCCTTTAAGGAATTTGTCAAGAACAAGTATGTGAAAGACAATGTTGCTTTATTGTCTTAGGCCAAGTTTGAAGAAGAATTGCAGGATGTTGAAGTGGTGTATGCCTTGGTAGGGAATGAGGTAGTT
This sequence comes from Erythroxylum suave, assembly GCA_027563595.1. NCBI lineage: Eukaryota > Viridiplantae > Streptophyta > Magnoliopsida > Malpighiales > Erythroxylaceae > Erythroxylum > Erythroxylum suave. The sequence goes on along the minus strand of JAOSBN010050000.1, from coordinate 1,911 downwards.
GTAGGTGTTGTAGCACCAGATGTAGTGGCATTTTTGTTCACTAAATTCCAAGATGTTTTCCCTGAGGAGTTGCCCGATGGATCACCTTCATTGCCAGATATTCAGTACCAGATTGATCTTGAGACTGTTTCTTCCCTCCCAAATCGTCCTCATTACAGAATGAGTCCCAGGAAGCATGAAGAGTTAAGAAGGCAGGTTAAAGAGTTACTGGCAAAGGGGTTCATTCGTGAGAGTATGAGTACTTGTGTAATTGCAGCCCTTATTACTCCAAAGAAAGATAGTTCCTAGTGTATATAGGTAGAGAGTAGTGCAATCAACAAAATTACTGTGAGGTACCGTTTTCCTATTCCTTGTTTAAATGATTTTCTTGATCAATTGAGTGGTGTCAAAATATTTACTAAACTAAATTTGAAAAGTGGGTATCACCAAATTCGAATTAGGCTTAGCGATGAGTGGAAAACAGCCTTTAAAAAGAGGGAGAGATTGTATAAGTGGTTAGTGATGTTGAAACGCACCTACTACCTTTATAAAGAAGATGAACTAGATTTTAAGGCCATTCATTAGCAAGTGTGTTGTAGTGTACTTTGACGATATTTTGATCTATAGTGCTAACCCAAAAGAGCATGTTTAACACTTACTAGATGTTCTTAGTGTTCTTCGCAGGGAGAAGTCTTATGCAGCCATAAAGAAGTGCTATTTCATGATGTTCAAGGTCCTTCTCTTTTGTTATGTTGATTCCAGAGATGGCCTGCAAGTTGACGAGTCCAAGGTTAAAGTAGTTCGAAATTGGCCTAGACCTAATACCATTAGAGAAATTCGTAGCTTTCATAGGTTAACATCTTTCTATAGGTGTTTCATTCCACACTTCAGTACCATTATGGCAGCTATCACTGACTGTATGAAGGGGACGAAATTTTCCTAGACTAATAAAGTAGAGGATGCATTCGAACTAGTTAAATAGCGCCTCATTACGACTTCAATTTTAGTGCTACCTTATTTCCACCAACCTTTTGAGTTAGATTTGATGCATCTAAGGTGGGCGTTGGAGCAGTCTTAAGTTAGAAAAGAAGGTCTGTTGCATATTTCAGTGATAAGTTGTCTGGTCTAAAGTTAAGATACAACACCTATGATGTAAACTTCTATGTTGTGGTTCAAGTTGTCAAACACTGGAGACACTACCTATTCCACAAGGAATTTGTTCTACACACTGATTGTAAGGCATTGAAGCATTTGCACTGTCAAGACAAGGTGTCTTCCCTACATGCCTCATGGGTTACGTACCTAGAACGTTTCACTTGTTTGTGAAAAATAAGTGTGGCTTGACTATTCGAGTTACTGTCGCGTTAAGTAGAAGGAAGAGCCTCTTGAACAAAATGAATGTGCAGGTACCTGGATTTAACTCTTTCTCCAATTTACTTGATACTGAGCCATTCTTTTCTAACATTCTGGCAAAAATTAGAGCTAGTGAGAAGACATTATACTTCTGCAAGATGACTTTTTATTTAAAGGGAACCAATTATACATTCCTAATTGTAGCTTGCGACTACATATTATTACTGAATTGTATGGGGAAGGACATGTGGGGCGTGACGGAACCTTGAAGTTGTTGCAAGCTTCCTATTATTGCCCAACCTTCTGAAAGGAAGTCAAAAGGTTTGTGAAACTCTTTTGAATCTGCCAAGTTTCAAAGGGAACAACAACTAATGTGGGCTTTTATCGGACTTTACCAGTTCTTATACAACCTTTGGTTGATATAAGTATTATAGCGCCCCCTTACCGCAAGGTACACACCGGGACGCCCGCAGGTCATTCCGGTACATATCCTACGATAAGAGTGAGCTACGATCAATCTCTACAAACACTTCACATGGCATCATAATAAATCATCAGTATAAAAATCATAATGTTTTT
>JAOSBN010049952.1:0-14663 GCA_027563595.1 Erythroxylum suave | reverse complement strand
AAACGAAAAAGTATACACAATTCAACCCCCCCTTCTTGTGTGTTGATTATCATTGTATTAAGTTGTGATTCACTTCATACCCTACTATGCAAAGATAACTGAGTATCTTTAAAAACATTTGGATAACACAAAAAATTCAAACACAAGGATTTTTACAAACCACAAGACAATCAAGAGTTAAATTACAATATTTTAAAGCATATCAATATGATTATGAGCCACTATACAACAAAAGTACAAAATAGAGACTACCCACTTGCGGTACTACCCCGAAAATGTCAAAAGACCTCACAATCCACTTAGAACTTCAAACTTACCAAATTAACTTGCATGGTTGGAAAGTGGAGGAGGTGAGTACACTAAGTATTCAGTGAGCAGAAAGAAAATATATATCGCAAATAGAACCCGGTACATACCAAAACAGTCTAAATAACCTAAGGACAGTTTTACACATCTAATATGCATATAACTACCTATGAAGTGAATATACATGACATATGAACACAAAGACCTAGTCTATGACTCATCCCATACTGGTTAGGAGCCACATAGGCCTAGCCTATTAATAACTCTTTCAGTGAACATAGGTTCCAGTTACATTACACAAAAGCAGAAAAGTATCATATGTAAAAATCAAATCTTGTCAGGAAGTCAAATCTCAGAATAGGCCAAAACAATTATGTTGTCACCACTAATCGGCCAAACTAGTGTTCAAACCCACCGATCCTAGTTTTGGCTCAACTTTCTTCTATGGTGAGTCTAAACTACGGTCAACAAGAGCGTCATAACTGTAGGTGATGACCTCGTCAGTGACCAAACCTCTAGATATGTAATCACTTGCGAGTCCTATAGAATGGTGTCATTACAAGGACTCGACTTTTACGTACCAACATTAAGGGTATGGGGATCGCTTAATCTGTTGTGCCCAACACATAATTGGCCAATCATTTCCTCACTAATCACAAAAAATCATATACAAATATTAAGTACAAAAAAAATAAAGTAAGGTACCATGCCTTTATTTATTGGTCAAGCCGATAACAGGGAACCTTGCCATGGCTCTAAGTCAAAAGAGAACACATACATGCAACACACATGACTCGGTTATGCATATGTAAGTTTTTGAACTTTTTTCATGCAATAAAAGTGATCTTTTATGCTCCAAAGTTATTAAAAAATGTAGTTTAAGAAAAATCGAACATTGTCCTTTGCACTTCGATTATAGGTTTGTTGAAAATAATATCATTCCTTAAAATATGAAATATCAACATCAGTTTCACTCTAAGTGCAAAGAATTGTTCAAAACAATGTCATTGATTAAAGATATAAGTATACAAGCATTTATTTGAGAATCAATTTTTACTATGCATCACCTAGGTTCAAAATTCACGTACAAGTCATCATGCATGACTTGGGATGTCCTAATCCCATTTGAGAGATATGTTTTCTTCAACTCACCTCAAAAGAAGGGGTACACTCCTTTGACTTCAATAATCCTCTGTATGAGCTTCTTGATTCTTAACTACTGAGCCTTTATACAGACATACAAAAGTAACGTAGTTACTACTACTCAAACATATAACTCATATTTATATCCCATCACATAAGTATATAAAACACATTTTTAAGCTATAGGATTCGACCATTGAGCTTCTTACATAGTTACTTCCCTTATTATTCACATGAGCTTTCTTTTCCATTTTCCAAGGCATTTAATACCTTTGATCCAATACTTACACCTTTCAAAGCATAATTCAACACTTTTTTTTTAATCCAAGTACATTAGGCCACTACTCATCAATCTAAGCACAAATTCAAGGTTAATCTAAGTATACATAAAAGCGTCTTTCCAATGCACACCATTACAATCCTTAAATCCTAAGCCAAATTCACTTAGGCAATTTATCAAACACCTAAAGGCAAAAACTTGAAAGCCTCCTTCTAATGTAGTTCTTTCTCATTTTTCATCATCAATTTACATTACACATACACAATTAACATCATAGAATTCATTTAAACCATCAATTTCAAAAGATATTCAAAATTTCTCCTTGACTCATTTCATTCATCTAAGCCATGTTTCATTTATATTCAAGCATGGAGAACAATATAGCTTAACACCAAACTCAAAATCATAATGAAGAGAGAGATGAGACAAAATTAACCTGAACTTTCCTTTGGTTATATCTTGAAATCCTTTGAGAATTTATCAAATACAATGATAGATTTGAGTTCCTTGACCCCAAATTAACTTAGAAAATCTTGGTTTGGTTTGGAGAACCAAAAGAACGGCGGAAATTTGATGATAACCGAAAATTCTTCTTCTTCTCCTCTCTTCTCCTTTCTTCTCCTTATCTTAATTAAAAAAAAAGTGTTTTAAATATTTTATGGTGTGGCACATGGCCACACAAGGAGAAGGGTCTAGAATTTGACACTTTTCTGACAAAACATGGTGAATTTACCTTTTTGCCTTTAGTTTATGTGAAACTACCGTTATACCCTTCAAGCTTTTCCTAAATTTGCAATTAAGCCCAAGATTTAAGAATGAACAAAATTTTTATTTTCATTTTGGTCCTAGGGTTTTTGAAAATTATAAATGAGCCACTTAACTTTATAATATTACATATTGGTCCTCCAAAAATTGAAAATTACATTTAAGTCCCTTATGTACATCAACTTTTTAAATTAAGCTTTCTAAGTGTCCAATAAGTATATAAATCATATTTAATCACCTCTAAGGCATTAGAACACATTTAACTTTGCCACCATGGCCATATCCATCAAATGAAATCGATTTTATACACTTAGAAGCTTATATGTCATAAATGTCCAAGATTTCGCATATCGATGAACTCTAAGTTCATGTAAGGGCAAATATCATAATATATCACTGACATAAATACCGAAAGGATTCAAATACACATGTATATGTTAATATACGGTAGTATCTCCAAGTACAAACCAATACAAAAGGGGCTCAAAGGGTTACATTTGCAATAAACTCCTTTCAATTATGGTAGATCTATTCATACATAGGATTTCTCAACCTCTATGCTGTGAATTCAGATTATGTACTAATATGATGATTTTATTGGAATATAATAAAACACATAATTGAATCACAATAGATTAATCAAAACAATTGCATTAAATAAAATAATAAAAAACATATTGTAGCACAAACTGGGTTCATCACATTTAGACACCAGTGAGAATTTAGTCACACGTAATAGAAGATGATATCAAAGAAAAATTGGAAGAAAAATGAATAGAAAACAAAGATTTTAGAATTCTAATTCTTACTTCTTTTCTATCTAATGTTCTTAAAATTTTAAGTTTTAATGTTGTGATATATTGGATCTTTTGATGATTTCTTCCCATTCTTTATGTCTCTAGCTCAATATCGTTCCTTTTGAACATTCTTCATGTTTAGAATTGGCTTTAGAAGTCTGCTCCCCTAAATTTGTTTTTGTTAACGTCTTTTTATAGTAATTCTCTAATAAATAGGCGTATGCTAGATCATGTATAACCCAAAACCTCCAAAATTTGCAATTCTACATACACTGGGAGACTTAGACATGGCCATGTATCCCTTAATTGCTTCAAACCATCATTTTATGTTGCATTTTTATCCAAATTCTTCTCCTTTTAGTCCATGAAGGTAATTATAACCTATAAATATACTTAGAGTGAATTAAGTACTAAATATAAAATAAATCTATAAAATATCAAGTAGAAATGCATCAAATATAAGGTAAATATATTCAAATATACATTTATCAAACATTCTCACACTTAAGCTTTTGCTTGTCCTCAAGCAAACCACAATCAAAATTATCAATTTTATAAAACCTATTTATCATTGATTTTATCCTGTCCATTCATACTATAAATCATCATGCATATTGAATCAAATTAACATATAATTAGAATCAAATTAGCCTAAGATTAACTTTGTAAGTCCACATTATTGGTAATCGTAGTAATAATCACATTATAATCAAAAGCATAAACCTTTACACCCTTACTAAGATTTCAATTAATGCACTCAAGTCTTTAAGGTGAAAAGTATCAAACTCTTAATCAATGTATAGTCTAACTCTTACTACATGATTGCAATTATCACATTTCTATCATTTACATGTATCGTAGAAACAAAAATCCAAAGGTCTTTACAGGTTTGTACTGGGGCTTAGGTAAGGTATGATTGGGGTAATAAACAAGCTAAATTAAAGGGAATTTACTTGAGATAATATTATATGAAACTTGTTTACAATAGATACAGGTCCTTTCCTTATAAATCCAAAGGTACCATATACTTTTTCTTTTTTTTTCTACGCTCTTTTGTTTAATTAGGACATAATTTCGAGCATCCAGTACCATAATTAAAAAAATAATGGATCTTTCAAGATTTTCAAGTTTTAATCAAGCACATAATGCAAATAATTTTCAAGGTTCAAAACAATATAAACCTTCAAAGAAAAATAGGATAATGGTTAATATATGGGTTTAAATCAATGGAAAAAGCTAGGACTTAACTTAATTATTCCTAATAGATAATTTACGGTAAGGTAATTATCAAAAAATACGTTAAATAAATGTTGAAACTAAGTACCTTTATCACTTCAATGCTTCTAATTTAACAAATATGATCTCAATTTGTATAATGAAAGCAAGTTCTAGAATTATTCAACTAGATAACATACATGAAAGAAATATAAGAGCTTTAAAATTTTGAAAATTTTGCTCTTAGACTCAAAAACTCACAAAAAAGATAGGTATATATGTGTGAATAGTATGCAATTTCCATTCAACTTGATTACGTAAATGAATACTAAAAATATAACTTATAAGAGTAATTTTGTCCTAACTATGATTCTTTGGCATACTAATTCAAATCAATGTTCAATAATGAAGTAAAGTATTGATGGACAAATTTTAATTAAGTCATGATATCGGTTCATAAAATTTAATAACCATGATAATAATAAGCTTAAAGAAATCATTAAAAAACATTAATCCCTTCCCCACGCTTAAAGTTGTACGTTGTCCTCAATGTATACAATGTAAGTATATATAATAAGTGAGAAGGTTAAGTGGTACTTTCATGAGTAAGAAAATTTTGCTAAATTATGATCCATCCAATACTAGACTACATCCTTCCAAAAGATAAAGAAAAAGGTATTAAAAAAACAAAAGAAATAAAAATAACACAAATGAATAATACAAAAGAACATCATTAATTATAACGTTAAAGAGAAAAAAATAATTAATGGAGAGAAAATTAAAAAATATACCCAAAGGATAAAGAAAAAGAAAGACTATACAAGACTAAGAATATCCCTCATTACGTGATCGTCGCGAGTTTGACGAAGGAGATGATCCTGACTAGGTGGATAAGTTGCTAAGGAAGTGCCCTTACCAGATGGTGGAGGATGGAAATCAATGCTTAAACGGCCTACCATTAAGAGCATCATCTCTCCCACCTATCTAATTATAAACTGAAGCTTGCCTAATCATACAACAAACATCTCCAACTGTCTCCAACCATCCTACCGACTCTAGAAGCTCGACTTACTAAAGTATAAGGGTCTAATAAGTTCCCAAAAGCTGGCCAACCTATTTCTCCAATAAGGCTATCTTCAGCTGAGCCATATTATGCAACCTCGCTCTAGGACCTCTCAAAACGTCCAACTCTGGTATTGCATCTTCTGTCTCAGGTGGTAATGGCTGTGGTTATGGCGGTTGCGACACTGTAGGTTGCTCCACTCTATCTCCCCCTTTCACTGTTGGCTCATTAGGCTCCCCAATAAATTTGTAGATATCTCCTATAAAACCCAATGTTTACGTATAATGCCTATATTTTACATCATTATTTGATTAAGTGCTACCATGGTCATCATCTGCTGCATTGATGGTAGTCTATCAAATAGACCTTCTTATCTTCTCTTTGTTGCCTGATGAATTAGACAAGTGCATGTCCCAAATGAATTGATATCCTCTCACTTATGCTCCATAAGTAGTATATGTCTATGTTCCCCTTGAATCCCCGACTATCTGTGCATTGGATGTCACAATGTTAAAGCGTTTGACTTTATTGGGTTATAGTTTTATTTGATGTTGATCATACGCTAGAAGTTTCAAGGAGACAATCCATATGAAAAGTCAGTTTGTAATGTAAGGTACTCAAATGTCCTCACATATTCTTGATTATAAAGAGCCATAGTTATGGAGAATTTTATGCAACTGATCTAGTAAATTTCTACCATCATCTAGAATTGGACCATGCTCGAACGATCCCCATTGTAACATCCTCTCTCCATGAAGAAGGTGGAGAGGACGTCTAATGTGAGCTCCTAATAAGAAGGCTCCACAATGTTGAACTAGGACCAAGTGCTAACGCCAACTATATCTTGAACTTGTTGAGTTAAGCCAACTTGCTCTAATGCCTCCCAGTCAATATATCTGCTCATACTGAACTTTTTATCCTTTAACCGCTGATATTGTTCCTCATGGGCCCCAACATTGAATAACAGCATTTGCGACCACTCTAGGGGATAGGTTATAGTGGAAGATCTTTCTCTTTATTGTCTCTTTTTAGGGGTCTCCTTTTCACACCATGATGTTATCATTATTGTAGCACCCTATGCCCGCAAGACACGTACCTGATGTTATGAGTGATATTCGAGTCTGAGTCCCGCAAGGGTGGCATGCTAAAGCACTCAGTCAGTCAAATCTCATTACAAAAATCTTTTCCTTTTCTCTTTAAAACAATGCACACTTTTGCGGAAAATCAGTAATTAATTCGGGTCCGTTTCAATTGTAAACTTTTTCAATCACACATATATAATAATTGCACTCAGAATCAATTTCATTTACAACCCTTTCCATTTTGGAAAGTTATTACAAAATAGAAATATTCGAATACACAAGTTACAATAATTACGGAAGACTCAATTTGATATAAAATAAAGAAAATACAAATGCAGACGTGAACCGATCTCGACCTCTATCTCTTACTTGAATGCAGTGTCTATACTCTTGTTAACCTAACGGGGTAACTCTTTTGACCCTAAAAAATATTGCAAAATTTTAGGTGAGTTTTTGCAAACTCAGTGAGTGACCATCCTCGATAGCTCACCTAGTCATATAACACATAATTGACATCATTTATTTAATAATCACATTGGATCACATACACTTAATCAATCATTTCACATTTTACATTCAACACATTATAATCATTCATATCATGCATATATAGTGCACATGAGACCCGCTTTCCATTTATTACTTTGTTGTGACCGAGTGCCTATAACTGTCCCGTATCTATTGTGGATATCGGGCTCATTAACAACTGTCTCGCATCTGTTGGGGATACTGGGCTCATTTTACATAGTGAGCCTTTGGCTCTTATACACTTTCTGAGCTCTAGGCTCTTTTTCACATTCTGAGCTTTAAGCTCTTTTCGGTGGCTCCTCCGGTTACAACTGCCTTTATCTTTCATGCATTCATGTAGTGAAATGTATTAGTCACATTCATATATTTTCAATCAGTCATTTTCACATTCATCATTGGACCTTAGTCCGGTATTCAACATTTATGTTAAGAAACATTTTGTGATCATGCATTCATGTCATGAAGCATTTAGTTCATCACATTTACAAACAATTAGTACTTCAATCTTACATTTGAGCATTAAAAACCTCGGACCTTCACTGTTCAGAATCACACAATCAATTCACATTTCATTCATAATCACTCAAGTCATAACATAAACAAAACAAACAATAAGATAAGACCATCTAGTTCTACTCATAGTACGCTCCAGATCAGCAATTGCTTCCAAGATCGGGAAACTTTTGAATGTGCACATTTATCTAGCACATCAAAACTATGCAATACACACATTGCACACATATCAATAATTGCATAATTATAAATATTCCTTTGTGCACAATGTGTACGTGGAATATGTACAATGCATGCTCAATGACAATCCTAGGTATCTTTCCATTATCCTTGTCTCATTATCAGTCTTATATCAAAACTCACCTAAGTAAAATTTGTACTTAGGGTTTATACCTCAAATAATCACTTTGAATCTAATTCAGATTTTTCTCTAAACACTGACTTTTGGGTCTACTATTTCTAATCATTTAGACAAAGAAAATGAAGTAATTTTGGAACACTTTCTTTTTTGATAATTATCCTTCTATCTCATAAGTTTCTAATGACACTAAAATCATTCAATTTGGTTTAGTAGTGTAAAAGTTATACTCCAAATATTTTTGGACTACTTTTATTCTGAGACAGTGCCCTATACCTAACTTCCACCCAGAAATTGAAATTGTTACAATCTGATTTAGAATTTATTTCTTCAGATAATTTGTATCCCTATGTCTTTAGTTTACTCCAAATTAAAAATTATCCCAATTGAATAACCATAAATCAAGATATCATCAAAATACTTATGAATAACCATAAGCTAGGTGTTGGTCGCGGCGAACTTTTCCCGAGAGGAATCCTCTTAAAATCTTGCGAGTTAGCCATGAAAAACCAAGGAGTTGGCTCGGACTTTTCCCAAGAGGAAATCCTATAAGTTTGTCGTAGTGAACTTTCACAGAAAGCAGTAAACAGAATTCCTTTTCTAGCTTTTCCAACTCTGTTTTTCAGATCCGTTTTATACAACCATTATGACCTAGAAAATGAGGTTTTTTGGCAATATCTTCTTCTAAAAAATTGTTCATTATTTGGAAAGTTATACACAATTTACTCCATACTATTCAGAACTAGAGAGAAAATCTTAAACTCAACTTTAAGACAATTTTCAACACTCTTAGAGCCCGAATTCAAACTCTATTTCTCATGAAAATTGTAGCCACTCATCTCTAGTTTAATATAAATCAATGTAGATCAAAATATGACAAAAAAAACCGATGCATGTTCAGTTGAACCACTACATCTAACGTATTTCCAGCCCACTTCCTCATCAATCTCTTTCTAATTCATCTCTTTTGCTTAATCTATCACTTCTAACTTATATCCACATCATTTCTTCTTCAATAATACCCCAATTACAGTTCAAGATCATCTATACACAATTCAAAATTCATGCTTGATCATATACACTAAAAACAAAACACATCATATACACATTTATCATAATGACCTTTCTATCTCAAAAATCATCTCAACAACAACAACTTATCAATTTTCAACAAATCATATACTCGAAACAAGACATCACCCATCTTTATTCTTCATTCATGAAACCTACATACAAATTCATGACCAACCCATCAATCTCAAATTACTCATCATGCATGTTCCATTTACACTAACCCATAAAGATTAAAGCATCACTTACTTGATTTAGCTCTAATTCCCAAAAAATTTCACTTAGCCCTAGTTCTCCATACAACCCACATCCTTCATCCTTCAAGGTGGTAGGGTTGGTTTTCTGTGAGAAGTGAAAGAGAAAGCAAGATGAGAGTAACAAATGGAAGGAGAGAGCAAGGTATAACTTAGATGAAGGTTGGTGAAGCAAAATCATGGAAAGAAGAAGAAGAATGAAGAAGATGATGAGAGTTACGGAAATAAGAAGGAAAAAGTAAGAATGAAAAGCAGTTAAGTGGTCTCCAAGTTAAAAGAGTCGTGGAGTAGGGCATGGCTTGGCAAGTGACACATGTCCTATTCCTATAGGTTCAAACTAGGTCCTTTCATTTAACTAGTCCAATCAACTCCAATTTCTACACCAATTGTCTCCAAATTTCAATGACATAAGTCATTAAATCCCAAAGTCATTTATAAAAATCTCCACTATCATTTGACTCTTAATTCTACTCCCATTTATTAATTGCCTTGCCACTTGGGATTTTTCCAAATTCAAAATTTCCCAAAATTCTAGAAAATTCTCATATTTCACCAAAAATTATAAATCACTAATAAAACATACCAACTCAAATTTTTAGAACAAAATATTCACTATCCACATCATAATCACATTAAATCAATCATTTATACCCGGAAATGTCAATTGAGTGCATGAACAAATTTTTATGTTGTGTGCAATAATCAATGTCACGTACATGATGCTATTTTATTCATGAGTATGAACTGCATTTTTCTAATCCCTCATTGTTATCGTTCATGTATGGTATTGTAGGGTTTTAACCCTTAGCATGGGAACGAGATGTTACAATTATGCCTATAACTTTAAATAAGTGTGAGAAGATTAACAGATGATTTACAAGAATACGTGTTTCCTTACACTTAAAATTGATTGTGCTCACTAAAATATTAACTGCTAGCACACACTAACATCGAAAAACTAACATATAGAAATAATTAATAAATTAACACATATAAATAAATAAATAAATAAAAAGTTAAAAAATTTAATCACCAAACTAATTTAGCCTAAAATTAAAATTAAAAATCTTGTAATTAACAAGTTAAACTAACGAAGTTATTAAATTTACATGCTATCACCCTGAAATTGAAATTAAAAAACCTAAAAATCCGAGTATACAAAATTAACGAAATTACTATTAAATTCATGCAATTAAACATAAGCCCAATATTAATTAATTGCCAAAAACAATTAATTTTCCTAATATCAAAGTCCCTAGAAACAACGCCAAAAACTTGATTGACTGATTTTAGTTTGTGAATGTTTGAATTAATCGTAAGTGCATGACATTACTATAGCTAGTACAAGTAAGTACGGGTCGATCGCACAAAGACAATGATTACTAGTAATTACCTTTCTCATATTATCCAACGATGTGAATTTTGTATCGTATCGACTAAAAACTAATACAAAATCTCCTTCTTCAGTATCAGACTTAGGCACCAATCGATATTTAAAATATCGGCCAAATATCGATTGATAGTCTAAATTTTGGTTATTATGGGGACTAAATTGTAAAAAAGAATTAACAAAAACACCCCCAGGTGCAAAGACTGTCTCTCCCTCACAATTTCACTAAATTTTTTCTCTCTTCCTCTCAATATTCTCAGTTCTCTTCCTTACCTCTTAATATCGTCGTCGTCCTAAGTCTCCCTCCAGCCACCACTATGATGCTACTACCCTTTGGCTGCTGGTCTCCCCCATTGCATGTGCTAGTTGTTGCTCTCCCTCTCCACCGTGCCTCCTCACTTGTTGGTCTACCTCTCCACTAAGCCTCCTCTACCTGCTGCTCTCCCTGCCCACCATACTTGGCCTATACTCAACTGCTCTCCTCCACCATCAATGCCACTGCTTGCCAAAACCAAAAAATTTTCAGATCTGCTTTGGACTAGACCTAACCCAAAATCTAACCCGATCACTGAAACAACCCGACCACAAAACCAAATTGAAATTATTATTTTTTTGGGTTTGTTTTGAATTGATTTTTTTTCGACTACTGAATTACTTTTGAATGGTGTTTTGGTTGTGTTATGTAATATGGAATTTGTTTTAGAATTGTGGAATATTTATGTGAGTTGAGATTTGATAAATTTGATTTTGAATTTTGAAAGTTAGAAATATTTGGCGAGGGTTAAATCTAACTTCAATGTAAGTAATTTCTTAATCTAGTAAAATGAAATGCAAAAATTTTCTTCATGTAATGATGTTAATGTGATAAAATTGGTAAAGAACAGCCAAACATATTTAAACAAATTAGTTCTTGGATTTGGAATTAGAGGTGAAAAATAATTTGTTTCTTGTAAATATTGTATCGATTCACAGCCTACTTTTTCCATTATGCCAAGATTTGTAGAACTTACACTAGAAGTTAGTCAATGTCGTAATGTAATGTAATTAGACTATACTGCACAAACTTCATTCAATTTACATTGCTATAATTGAATCAAACTAAAAACTGAAATCTTACTGGTATCAATATACATCAAAATCACACCTTAAGGTCAATGTATAATGTTTCTTTTGATTTATTTGATTATTTTGGTTTATTTTTATGTCCAGTGAACATGTTTATTTTTTTAACATATCATATAATAATTTACATAATTTATTTCATAACATAAGTTTGGTTTCCTAAAAGTTTTTGAGACCATTTTCTATTTATAAATTGAACAAGAAATTTACTCTTGAATTTGAAAGTTCTTTTCATAATTGTTAATATACCTTATTGAATATAGTGTCCTAAAAGATTAATTAAATTGTTATTTTTGATACTGTTAGACCATTATTTTTGATAAAGTAAATGAATGCCTTAATATGTTAAAGATGTTGCTTTGTTGAAGATGAAAATATCAAAATATCATCTATATAAACTAATGTCATATTGAAGTTATATATAATGAAGAAAAAAATTTCTTCAGTTGTTAAGCTCAATTCACTTCATGCATGTAGTATTTTTTTTATATTTTTCTTCAAACATATTCAAGTTGGTGATTATTAAATGTATTGTGTTATTATGTATTTGAATACTTGAATTATCGATTTTTGACTTATGGTGAATTGAATTGGATGAAATTCAATTGTGTATTATGTAATCATACAAAATGAGTTATATTATATAAGATGGACATGCATATTGTGTAATTAGATATGTTATATACTTGAATTGTTTGTTTTTAAATTATTGGCGAATCATGTTGGAAAAAATTGAATTGTATATGATATAATCATACACAATGAGTTATATTAGATAAGATGGACATGCATATTGTGTAATTGTGTTAGTTTGTACTTTTGAGTTAAATAATGCATATTTTGTTATAGTAGTTAATAATGAAATTATGTGTTGTTTATTTTAATATATGTCTTCATTTATTTTTACAGATAAATATAACGCAGTTCAAGTACTGCTTATTATTCAACCACTTTAGAAAGATATAATGATCCAACTTGGCCTTATACTGCATTAACCCTAAGTATGAAGAACCATACTATTTGCTTATTTTGTAACAAACATTTAAAAGGTGGAGGAATCACCCGATTAAAGACGAATTTAGCTGGAATTAAAGGAGATGTGGAAACCTGCAAAAATGTGAGTCAGGATGTGAAGTGGCAAATGAAAACTTTTTTTGAAGAATATTAACACGAGAAGGATAGAAAGGAGAGATTGAATTATGAAGTTAGTACTGCAAGTTTGTTTACTAGTGTTCATGATGATAGTGGAAATGTTGAAGGTGGTAGTGTTTCTTCCCAGTAAGAATTGAATGTTGCATCTGGAGATGATATTAGGAAAAGAAGAAGGTAGGTACTGAATTTTTCCACACCAAAAACAACTCCTGAAGCTTAGTTGTGAATTCGTATTGCCATGCAAACAAGAGAAGTGACTCACGATGTAGATTTGGCAATGGCTAGATGGTGGTATGATTCAGGTGCAGGATCCAATACTTCTTAATCTTATTATTATAAGCCTAAGGTGGATGTTATAGCCTCTTACAATGTACAAAGCTCCTCTTATTGATGACTACAAAGGTAAACTTTTGAGTTGTTCAGTTTATGATTAAAGTTATTTGGAAGAAACAATAATGGATTGAGCTACTTATAGGTGTTCAATCATATGTGATGGTTAGAAGAATGGGAGACATAAGTCTATTATTAATTTTTTGGTTTATTTTAGAAAAGGCTCAATATTTTTGAAGTCTATTGATGCATTTAGCCTTGTTAGGAATACTGATACTTTATTTGAAGTATTTGATAAAGTTGTGATCGAAGTAAGGTCAAAAAAAAATGTTCAATTCATTATTGATAATGATTCTGCTTATAAAGCGGTGAGAAGAAGGTTATAAAGTAAGTATAATTATTTTTTTAACTCCTCGTGCTACACATTGCATTGACTTAATGCTAGAAAATATAAGGGATGCTAGGTATTTTCCTATTATTGATAAGACTGTGCATAAAGCCAAAAAGGTGATTAAATTCATTTATAATCGTGTATGGGTCTTGAATTTAATGAGAAAGGATTTTACCAATAATGGAAATTTGTGTCATCCTGCTATTACAAGATTTGCAACAAATTTCTTATCACTTTAGTGTTTTATTATGATGAAGAAAGAGTTGAGACAGATGTTTATGAGTGATAAGTGGGTGACATCTCAGCATGCTATATTTAATGCTAGATTGAAAGTTTCCAGAATTATACTTAAACATATTGAATTTCGGTCTCGATGCCAATTTTTCATTCGAGTTTATGAGCCTTTTGTGAGGGTGCTTCACTTAGCTGATAGTGATGAAAGCGTAACAATAAGGGTGAAGGAAGCAATCAAAGCTAATATGAAAAATAAGTCTTCTTGTACACTCCTTATCTTGTAATCATCAATGACAAATGGGTCAACTGTAACAATTAAGACAATGTAAGTTATGATCATATAAGAGACTGTGAGCAAGTTAGAGGAGGAATAAGAAAATCCATAGTTTATTGATCACAACTATGCCAAAGACCATATCCATAACCAAATTGAAATAGTAAGATCCGTGGTTCAGTGACATGGTTGTTGTTGGACCCCGTTTTTGAAGTCCAACTATTGATCATTATCGATTCATCCTCTTTCTCTGATGCTATAAATGCTGGATCCGGTTTTTGGAACTCAACTCTTAATCAGAATACATATATCATATCATAACATTTTATCGGAAATATCATAATACTCTCTAATACATTACTTACAACAAATTTTCATCACTCACATTTCAATTC
>JAOSBN010049921.1:0-14665 GCA_027563595.1 Erythroxylum suave | reverse complement strand
ACTCATATATTCTGCATTTCTATACTCAATAAATCCCTAAATAGATTAAATGCAAGCTTATATGGTAATTAGAAAAACTACAACTACTCATTACTAACTAGTACCACTATACTTTATTCTTTTGTTTCTTTTTTCCTTATTCTTTTCTTCTTTTCTTTCTTTTTCTTTTTTTCTTTTTTTTTCGAATAATGCTAAGAACACAGGAAAATAATAAGAACAAGAGAAAATAATAAAGACATGAGTAGAAGTACTTACAAAAATATCTCAGAACACAATATAATACAAAAGTCCCAAATTACTCAATACTTCATTTAACTTGTGAAGGGGAAAAGGTTTTTGGTTTTAATGTGAGGTGATTAATTGCAAAAAACAAGGTTAAAGGCTCAAACATGTTTGCAAAAGGAAAACATCTAGGTGGGTCAATTTTAAGCTAAGGGTGTAAAAACAAAGAAGCCCTTAATCATTTCTATATCCCATGTGATCAAATAAATTCAAACCGGTTCCATGCAAGTTCTGAAGGCAACATGAATAGAGGAGGATCACACAATTCAAAGAAATAGCATGACATAAAAGCGATGTCATTTAGGTTCAAACTTGGCTCACAGGTTTAATTCAAGAATTCACCTTAATTCCACAATTTACTTCTTCACTCAAATGTCAAATTTTTGACCAAGCCTATAAGATTAGTTATTGCACTTAATCAACATGCTTCACCTTAAAACTCACTTAGCCCAATTTAATTTCATGCATTGTCCTCAATCTCATCCAAACTAGTATGACGAAGCTTCATGGTTTAATACACAACAATCATGCAAAAATTAACAAAAGTCACACAAAAATAAAAAAATATTCACACACCAAAATTCCAATTCTTTCCCCCACACCTAGACTAACATTGTCCTCATTGTCAAAAAAGCATAAAAATAAAGGCAAAAGTTAAAGAAAGCTTCTCTATTGTGGAAGTGCCAAAATCAAGGTGTTGGCGGATGTGGCGCAAGGTGGTTTGGTGGTGTGGAAAAGTGGAGAAACATCAGCAGCAAAATGTATAGGCGTGGGTAGTCAGCAGGATTCACTTTTCTTCGTGGGCATTGTGCTAATTTCGTGGAAGACAGCTTGCAAAAGAAGAAGACAATAACGTAAACACCAAAATCATAAGTGAGGTTTGATGAGTGAGTGGGCAAGGAAAGCTAGGAGTGATGTGAGTTAGTGGTGGGCAAGTGGTGGTGAAAATCTAAGATGAGTGATGATGTGCGATAATTAAAATTGAAACACTTAGGATAAAGTTTATGAAAACAGAAAGGGGAAAAAGAGAGGGGGAAATCAAGGGGGCTGCGTGAAACAACCAAAAATTCCAAAAAAATGTTTAATTTTTTTTCATTTTTTATTTTCATTTTTTAAAAGAAAAGATGAAAATTAAAATGACAGAAATAAAAATGTGAATTTAAATTCGTTACTGAACGGAATTAAACCTAAAAATGAAAATAAAAGAAATTGCTAAAAAAACATATAAAAGAAAGGGATATGGATGGGGTGCCTCTCATCAAGCGCTTATTTAAGGTCATAAGCATGACCCTTGGCATATGTACATCATCCATTATCAATTGAATGCTTGAGTCTAACAGGTAGCATGCTCAGATTTCGTAAGGAGCCTGGAGCAATTTCCCTCACAGTTAACTCCTTCTCAGCACTATGCTCTAAGACTTCTGATGAGTGGAGCTTCATTGTTTCGCCTTCATACTCTAATGTCCACCCATCTTTTTGGGCATCACCCTTCTCCAAGTGTGTTTCAAGTGTATCTCTTCCAATTAATAGTAAATTTTCCTGTACCCATTTGTCAACAAAATCCACAGAAACAACAGATTGTTCATCATCTGGAATTTTCATGGCATTATATATATTAAATTGAATTAGTTCACCATCAAATTCTATGGTTAATGATCCATCGTGAACATCAATTTTCGTTCTAGTGGTTTTTAAGAATGGTCTTCCAAATAAAATCGGGGTTGAAGAAGATACATCATCACTTTCCATCTTCAAAATATAAAAGTCAGCTGGAAAAAGCATATCCCCCACTTGAACTAAAACATTATCTAACACACCCGTTGGATAAGCATTTGAGTGATATGCTAATTGAATCATTACATTAGTTTCCTTGAGAGGTCTGATATTTAAGGATTTATAAACTTCATATGGCATGACTTTAATGGACGCACCTAAATGTAACATAGCTCTTTCAATCTGCAAATTACCAGTTTGACATGGAATAGTAAACATAACTAGGTGTTGACATTTCGGTGGAAGTTTTTTCTTTTGTAAAATCGCTGAAATGTTTTCTCCCAATTGCACTTTCTTATCAAATTTTAATTTCCTCTTTGACGTACAAAGCTCCTCAAGGAATTTAGCATATCGTGGAATCTGTTTAATTGCATCAAGGAGAGGAATATTTACCTGAACTTTTCGGAAAGTCTCCAAAATCTCCTTCTCTTATTCTTCTTTCTTAGCTTTTGCAAATCGACTTGGAAAAGGAGGTGGGAGCACCTTGCTTTTCACCCTTTTTTGCATCAATTTTGGTTGTGAAGGTGCTATGTGCGTAATTTCTTCCTCTACTTCTCTTTTGGAATTTTTCGGAAGTGGTTCCTGTAGTTCCTTACCACTCCCCAATGCAATAGCCTTCGCACTTTATTTTGGATTGATCTCCGGTTGCGTCGGAAAATTTTCAAAAGTTCTTGCTTCCAATCAATTAATGGCAGTTGCCATTTGGCTCATTTGATTTTCAATGTTTCTGATCCTTACTTCAGTATTTCGTTGAAACACCAAAGAGTTAGTGGCTAAAGATTGAACTATTTCTTCCAAAGAAGACTTACCTTCAAAATTGGATGTTATATTTTGATTTTGCCGCGACACGTATGGTTGTCTATACTGTTGAAAATTCGTGGTTACTTGTTGTCCTTGAGGATTTCCATATCACAAATTAGGGTGATCGCGCCAACCCGGATTGTAGGTGTTGGAAAATGGGTCGTAATTCCTTTGACTTGGCCTAACAAATCCTCCCACGGCATTCACCTGTTCTGTGTTTTCCTTCTGCAAAATCAGACATAAATCAGTAGGATGCCCTAACATTGAACATATTCCACATACCTTTGCTTCTTCTTTCTTCGTGACCGCCAATTGTGGCACCAAAGAAATAAGTTCATCCAATCTTTTCTCCAATGTAGCCACGTTCACTTCATTCATGGCTTTTGTTCCATATCTAGTACGTTTTTCGAATTGTTGAGTGTTGGAAGCCATGTACGTGATCAATTCCCTTACGGCCGTCGACGTTTTGTCAACTAAGGCACCACTGCTTACAGCATCAATCATACTCCTATCCATGAGCGACAGACCTTCATAAAAATATTGAATTAACATTTGGTCAGTTATTTGGTGATAAGGACAACTAGCACAAAGTTTTTTAAATCTTTCCCGATATTCGTAAAGTGTTTCTCCCGTATGTTGTTGAATTTCGCAAATTTCCTTTCAAATATTGGCTGCTCTCGATGCTGGAAAATATTTCTCGAGCAAAAGCCTCTTTATTTCAGCCATGTTTGCACGTTTTCTCCGGCTGAATAGTACAACCAATCTTGGACATCATCTTTAAGGGAGAACAGAAAGCCTCTCAACTTAATCTGCTCTTCAGTCACATTCGTCGGCTTCATCTCCATATAAACCACACCGAATTCCTTCAAATGCTTATACGGATCTTCTTCCGGTAAACCCCTTAAAATAGGTAATAAATGATTCAGTCCAGATTTTAATTCAAAAGTATTGTTATCACCTAAGTTCGAAAAGTTGATGCAATAGGGTTGTTGCGCATCTGTGGGTGTGGATAGTTCGCGAAGAGTGAAGTTTGTGGCTATTCTATCCATTCTCTGCATCTCTTTTTGAAGTTTGTTCTGTTTCTGCAGTCTTTTAACTGTCTTTTAGGTTTCAGGGTTGTACTACAAATTCTCTGATTAATTTGAACGTGCAACGTACATAAATCGTCAAAATTCCCCAACAACGGCGCCAAAATTTGGTACTACTATCGCCTGTAACCAAATTCAAAAGAAATTACTTCCGTTAATACACTTTAATATAGTAACGGTAAGCGGATATCGTTCTCACGAGGAATCTTAACGGCAACGAAATTATGAATTCAGATGGAACAAAGTAACGAAATTAAGGGGGGATTTTAATTCATGCAATATATGAAAAGAAGTAAAAAAATTGCAAATCGAAAGCAATAATTGAATCTGAAAAATTAATAGGAAAATACCTTGGTTTTTGGGTCACCGATGTTATCGCGCTAATATGGATCATCGACATAAAATTGCAATCATTAACAAATTTTCATTGGAAATATTTTCTCTTAAAAGTAATAACTAGAAACATGTGTCCTAGCATTCCTATTAAACAACAACCTAGATACGATCATAGGTTTAATTGGATAATAGCTTTACAGACCAAGAACCAATGAGCAAGTGAAATACATGTACGACATGCAATCAATCAAGCAAATATCTCCTTAGAATTTTTCGATTCTAACATAAAGAAGACAATCCTAATTGCTATTTGTGATTAGCGAAACTGAACGTCATATTTCGTTAATCTAGCGATTGAACACATTAATACCTAGTTGCACACCTAGAAACCAATGAATTCAATTAGAGAGAGTAGATTGGAAGATATTCAATGTTTGTTAACAATGTAAACTTTATTCAAAACATCTCACACATACTAGCGGATAACATGGATCCCCTTAACCAAGACAATAAGTTTAGCTACTCATAATAGGATTGAAAACAAAAGAAATAACAAAGTATAAAGTCTCCATCCCTGGTCCTTTACTGAAAAATACAAAAAATACTAAACGAAGAAGTGCAGAAAAATGTAAAAACTGGAAAAGAAAAGATGTAGAAACGAAAATCTATCCTAAACCTAGTCTTAAGCTTGCGTGAACCACCATCCTCTCTCTTTTATGCTTGTTTTTCCCCTTATCTTTCCTTGATTCTCTTCCGATACTGTATCTCCCAATTTTAGGTAGTCAATCCCCTTGAAAGATGGCAATATAATCTTTAAAGATTGTGAGAATCTCGATTTTGACTTTTGAAAAGTGATCTGCAGATTTATTCCATCCTTGGACGTGCTCACGCTTAGTCACAAAATTGCTGTCAAATTAGGAATTTCGGATTTTCTTCATTCTTTTGTATCTTTTTGATTCAATTTCGTCTCTAAGGTGTTGAAAACCATATATAACAATTATAAGATAATTCCATTAATTTCGGATAATAATTTCAACACATTAACGATAATTAAGTCCAAAATAAGTGCAATTTAATGACTTAACACTTGTTTAGACTATGAGGAAATAGAATGGGAGGTATGGAGGATTTAACAAAGGATTTGAATGATTGCTCTAGACTAATTTGGGTTAAAGTTAACATCAGTGCCAATTGAAGATGAGATTGGTGCCAATTTTCTTATGACCAAATTTTCCTCCAAATCTAGACTACTATTAGTGCCAGATGAAAATGAAATTGTCATTGGTCTATTTCTATTTCCTCAGTTAATTCCCTTATTCTTAGGTTCTTCCAACTTTCATTCCTCTTTTTCTCTATCAACATAATAATCAAGTGTTGTTCCACTCCTAAATGTGATGACCAAGACTTGATCTCTAGGGTTCACCTTAATATTACTTAGAAACTTGCTAAGACCTCTATAACGCATCATCTTAGCTAGTTGGCTCATTTGTACCTCCAAATTATGAATGAATTCAATAATGGACTACATCACTTTACCTAATTTCATATTGATGTCATAGATAAATAGACTTTATGAGTGTATCACTTTTTCTAACTTTGCATTAATAAAATACACGAATTGCTTGAATGTCACCTCTATGCCATTGCCCTATGATGGTGGCTACTATTGAATTTGAGGTTGTTGATGGAAATTAGGTGGTCCTATAGGTTTGCCCACTTTAGGTCCTTACTTTTTTCATAAGAAATTGGATGATTACTCGCATCCAAAGTGTAAATATTAGAGAAGAGGTTGTTCCTCACAACTTGTTTTCCTCAATAGATAGTTGTGTAGTTTGCCTCCTTACTATAGCTCGAGGCTAGCTCAACATTCATGTATGTATGAGAATGATGGCTATGCATACTATAATGGTAGCACATCTCCTTATAGTCAATTTCTCAGTTCCTTAACATCCTACATCTAGTTCAAAAGTGTTGGCCTTGGATCTTGATTCCCATTTGTTGGCGACAAGGTGCCAAAAATTTGAGGTATTTTTAAAATAAAAATAATTCATAAATAAAATTAATATCAAAATAAAAGAATTAAGTTCCTTGGTGGGAGCAAAACAATACATAACCAATTTAATCAAAATGGCCTAGAATCAATTGGAGGCGTTAAAAGAATAGTTAACAATTGAATTTAACAAACTAAAAAAAATAAAATGTAGAAGAGCCATAGTTAAAAAAATAAAATGCAGAAGAGCCATAGTCATGTCCGTGACAATTTCTCACGCCCACGAGAGTATACAAGAAAAGAAAATTTAAGCAAGAGTCACGGGCATGACTCTTGACTCTTAACTCTCACTCACGCCTGTGAGAGAAAAATACAAAGGAGTCATAGTCATGAGTTTTTACTCTCACACCCCTGAGACAGAGGTGTCACGATCATGCTTGTGCACGATCTCGACAATTTGTGAACAGTAGCAAAAATGGGGTTCATCACGATCGTGCTTAAGCACGATCACGACATCCCTATCGCGCACACCAACTTAAAACCGTTGTAACTTTCAATCTAGAAATTCAAAAATTACAAACTTTATATCACTGTAAAGGTAAGAGAAATATCTACAACGTTTATGAAGAAAATTTTGTCTAATTCGACCTATATCAATACAGTTTAATTGTTTAAGTAAAAAATACCATTTCAGTCAAAATTGTGCTACTGCTTATACCAATACCAACGATGCTATCTTATAAAGCCATATCTTTTGCGTCCGAAGTCCAAAAATTTCAATCTTTATACCATTAGAAAGCAAAGAGAATAATATACAACTTTGATGAAGACCACTTAGCCTAATTTTCCCTAGAACAATACAGTTTATTTCTTGAAGTTTTAGATCACATTTTATCCCTATTTTCCTCTCTTCTTCCCGGTATCAATATTATATCAATTATCCACAACCAAGAGACCCGAATCCAACATTTAAATTCATACATACAAAACTCCCCTTTTTAACAATTTACTTAAAGGAAATCCATCAAAAGATCATCACACAACCAATGAACTCATTCCAAGCCGTAATGACAACTTAACAGAAAATTTTTTTTGCACATATATTTCAAAGATTCTCTGCAACTTCCACTATCATCTTTCAACAAAATAGAATTAGTTCACATCTTCATACTTCATACTTCATACTTCATACTAGAAGCCATATATATAGCATTATTTTAATTTCAACAAATCACAACCATCACATTCTAAATTTGAGAATTTTACATAAACATAGATACTTCATCCCACAAATCAAATCATAAAATCAATTTATAATTAAACCATGAAACTCAATTATGTTTTATACTCAGCCATTCAAGATATAATACACAAACATAATGGTTCGAGAGAGTCCCATAAAATGAAATGGGGAAATCAAAGTTTACACCCTGAACGAAATGAGTCCATTCTTCAGAGCTCATATGCCACAAGAGGGTAGCCGGGAGAAGGCTTAAGTCGACGTGCACGTGAAGAATGAAATGGTATCTCTCTTGCCCACACAAGTCAAATTTTTTATGCTCACACATTTGTAATATATTGATACTTTCATGCTTTTTTCCTCTTTTATTCTTTTCATTCGTACCAGATGTAGGAAAATCTTTCAAACATAACCACATCCATAATGAGTGTAGGTAAGCATTTAAATACACATACAAACACATAATTTCAGCTCATCATCACAAAAACTATAAACATATTACCCACCTATTTAGTTGATTTTTCTAAGATCAAGTTTGTCTTTCCTCTTGTTCTTGCCTTCAATGTTCTTGGTTCCCTATGGACAAATACTATTTTCATTTAATCATCATACACGAGTAAAGCTTCCATAAGCTTAAATATTCATAAATGTTCTTAAACTTAATCTATTCTTGATTTATCTAACTAGAAGAACTAGGATCTAGTTAAGGTTCATAAAAATCTAAAAATAAATCTATTCTTCTTCTTTCTTCATCTTCAGCATATAGAAACTTACTTTCACTAGTTTCTTCCTCTACTAAAGCAAGCAAAAAAGACAAGAAATGCCTAAAATATTTTTAGTTGAACTCTTTTCTTTCTTCTTTTTTCTTTTTTCTTTTTCCTTCTTCTTTCTCCTTGCTTTGGTTTTCACCTTCTCTCCTTCTAGTTTCTTCTATAACTTTCTCTCTTTTTCTTCCTTAACACTCACGACTCTCTTTTAGTCTTTTGTCATATTAGTTTAAAACAAATTTTATCTCTTCTAGTCTCTTGTCTTATTAGTTTAAGACAAATTTTAACTTTCCTATCTTACCCTTCTTTATACAATTTAATTCCTCTTATCTCCTTATATTAATTTTAACTCTTCCTTTTGATCTATGCTACCACACTAAACCCAATTAAACTCCAAAATTTTCTAATTCATGAATTCTATTTATCTTTACGTTTGCTAATTTAATAAAATAAATTCTAAGAAAGTTTGGGGTCTGAAAAAAATATCAACCATTTATAATGTCAAGTTTAAAAATTCTTGACCCTCATAAAAGGATCCTTTTGATTTTCCCCTTACAACCATAGTTGATGAATTTCTAGTCGAGTTCTCAATAATTTTCTTGAACTCCATAATGGTTTTTGTGTAGATGGTCCCTTGTATAATGTTATCAACCAAAGTTTGACATATTGTTGTAAGGTCTTTGAAGAAAAATTATATCACCAAAGACAATGAATACAAATGATGTGGGCATTGAACAAGTAGAGCAATATATCTTTCTTAAACTTTATAAAATGCTTTCCCTTTTCTTTGTGTAAAGCTTTGAATCTACCTTCTTAACTTAATGGTCTGATTTGAAGGTAAAATATCAGTATGAAGGCATCATCACTCTTGAAAAGAGTGCACCTTAATCAAAATCAACATCTCCTTACTCATTCCCTCATATAGTAAGGAAACACCTCATCCGAAGCTCTTCTTTTGTAAGGTTATTCAATACAAATGTTTGGATCAACAATTAGAATTTCTTTATGAATTTAATCATATCTTTGCTGGGTAATCTGCTAAAGATCGATAACAAATAGAGATGTACTTACTTTGGCTCATAATTTCTTACCCTTTGGTTTAGTCTAATGCATAAAGGACTTGCAATTATCACAAGCATCTAAATGTCCCATGTGCAATTTTTATTTTAAATTTCTAGAAATTGAGTTTAAATTTTTTGAGATTACATATAAGATGTGTACAAGCATTAAAATGATAAAGATCATGAATCAATGTGTATCCAGCTTTTCACACTAAGTTGAAATTGATGTGGATTTTGTTTTGTGACTTTGTTCATGAAAGCATGATAAGTTCGGTATACAACAGTAGTTATATACAAAACCCTAAAATTGTATATTTTTTTTAATAAACATCTTCATGAATAATCATCAAATCAATAATCTAAGGATTATTGTCTATTCAAAATTTTAGGTTCAGATACCACATTTAAGTTTTTCTATTCTTGATAATCAAACATTAAAGTCATAAATCATGAATCATACGTAAATCATTTATGCCCAATCATATCTTGAATGTAATAATAACCACATAGATAAAGTAAATAAATCACTTACCTTGAGCAGAATTCTTCATGATGTAGAGAGAAAGTTTTCAACAGTCATGAACTAGTTTCTCTCTCTTAACTATCTTTTAAAATGATAGCTTGATGGATAGCTTAATGCACAAATACATTCGTTATGTATTTGTTTTTGTCTGTACTTCATTAGGGTAGAAAAAGGACTAGTTTATATACACTTCTTTGTTTACATTAAATCTTACTTAGGTCACTTTGTAACTAGGCTCACTTTGTATAACAAAATTGGGTTTTAAAATTGATTTTAGGTAAAGTTTGGTAGGGTCGGGCCTAACCCAAGCCCTCTTGCCATCCCTACATGATATACCAGAGACCTTACTATAGAAGAGTATAGAACAAAAGACATACTATCTTTCTCTTTTTCTGTTGAGGGACATGCCTGCTTGCTCAGCTTGAAGTGAGGTGTCAATGGCATGCTAATTGGCTTGACATGCTTCGTATTGAACCTTTCCAGTGCCTGTTCAATATACCTTTCTTATGGCATCCACAATTTCCTACTCTTCCTACCTTGGGTTATCTCAATGCCTAAAATTTGCTTTACAGGCTCCAAATCTTTCATATCAAAAGATTTAGACGAATCCATCTTCCACTTTTGGATTCTGCCAACATCTTAACCCACAATCAACATATCATCAACATATAGAAGAAGAATGATGAGTCATCACAAACTCTTATATAATAAAATTTCCTAACTAACCTAACTATTATATAACAGGGCAAGTTAAGGTCGATCCCACAAGGAGCTAGAGTGTGCTAAAGCTATTCTAATGTTGTCTAAAAGGAAAACAATAAGAAAACCTAAATTTGAGAGGCATTAAAACTAAATAAACAAGACAACTAATGATGTTTAACCAAATAAACAAGAAACAAATAACAAATATGAAAAGCTGGGCGGAAGATGAATTCGGGATTTTGGACTTATAATTGATCCTCGAAACAGATAAATTGTGATTGGTCTATGGTGCTACCTTATAGGTTTGAACAAGCTCTCAAACTCTCAGTTCCTCCAATTTTAGATAGGTCCTATACGATAGAAAACTTACCCCTAACCACGAGGCAACCTAGAATAAGCTATCTAGATTTAATGACGTAGCAGCAGTTAACATACTAAGGAACAACTAACCTAAGCCATAATCACACAAGCTTAGACTATATAACCTAGAAAATTGGAATCCTAGACTAGTTGGTTAAACATCCTAACAAATCCTACTAGCCTATTGCCACTTATGGAAATTGCCTAGGACAATTACGTATCACATGGCTCAATCCTAGCAATTGAACTAAGAATTACACCTAGGGTAGCTAATCCTAAGTCTTAATTCCTAATTCATGATATTTACTTGGAATTCCAATTCAATCTTAACCTAAATCATAAAACCCAATTAATTCCAAGTCAATTGTCACAATTATTATGCTAAAAATCCATTATTAACTTCCAAGCTAAACATAACTAAAATAATTTAAACAAAATTTAAACAAACCAATAACATAATAAAATAACTAAAATAAAGGGCTGAAAAATTAAATAAAACACAAGAAATTAACAAACTAAAAGCTAGAAAATTAAGAACAACACTCAAATTAACCAAAATAAAGCATTTCATTAGCAAATAACAATAACTAAGGTTCAACAAAAATATTTAAACCAAATACATCAAAGATAACAAGTATTTAAAGACTAAAACAAGAAATAATAGTGCAAAAAATTAAAGAAGATAAAAACTAAGAAAACTAAACAAAACCCTTAGGAAACTAAAGAAGAAAGATGGTCAACTATGGAAAAAAATGAAATATATCAGTTCATTCTCCTTTGCGTTTTTTATGGCTTTTATAGGTGCCCAGGTAGTTTAAAAAGCAAAAGATGTTGTTTTGTAATGTTTGCTGCCGTCTTCTCAAGTTTTCACTGTAGCTGATGGGACAATTAAAGTTCGTAATTCTTGGTCCACCGCTATTGTAGCTTCTTTGTTTCAAAACCTACACCCCTTCTCTTTGGCCAGCTATGCTAAACACAAACACTGTTTGCGTTATGCAGACTACGTTCTCCACTGCGTCGTCGTTGTTTTCTTCAGTTGGCTTTTGAGTCATTTTACTCACGTACTTGGGGTTATTGCTTAGCTTGTGTTTTTGGTTGTGTCCTCCTCCATGCTGCACGTCGTTTCACCCGCAAGGTTCTTTTCTTTATGTCTTCATTTTCGTTTTATGCCGCCACCAACAAGCTACAATCTCATTTTATTTTGTGTCGTTTCCTTTTTAAACATTTGTGCTCCAGTTTGCTTTAGAATCTTGTCTTTTTGGTCTCAAATATATATCAAGATATCCAACCTAGCAGTCAACACAAAATGAACACAAATTAAGCATGTTACCTTTAAAATAGGATTGAAATCACATAGAAATACATAAGAAAATATAAGATAATTCAATCCTATCAAAGAATAATAAAGTTCTCATTTGTGAAATTCTTAAAATACACACACGCATCGACATAAGTTCACTAGTAACCATAATCTGTCATAGCATAATCAAACTTCTAATACCACTTCCTTGCAAATTGTTTTAACCTATACAAACTTTTCTTCAACTTCCAAACTAGATTCTCCTTGCCTTTAGTTTTAAAACCTTTTGGTCACTCTATATATTTCTCCTCTTCTGAATCTCTATGCAAGAAGGTTGTTTTAACATCCAATATTCAAGTTCAAGATCTAAACAAACATTCAAAACCAAGATTGTTCAAATTAAGGTCATCTTGACCACTGATGAGAACAAAATATATACCCTTCTTTTGACTAAAGCCTTATACCATTAGCCTTGCTTTTTTCTTTACCCGTTGTCATCATCTTTCTTCATCTTGAAAACCTATTTATTCTTTAGTGCCTTTTTTCCCTTTGGAAGTTTCACAAGCTTATATGCATCATTCTTCTTTAAAGAGTTCATCTCTTCCTTCATAGCTGCAAGTTACAGTTCTTTGTCATCACAAGATGCAACTTCTTGCATATTCTTAGGCTCGCCCTCGGCAATAACCAATAGATATTTTACACTTAGATATCTAGTAGAAAGCTTGTTGACCTTATCATCCTTCAAAGTTGTGATTCATCAGCTATTGGATTTGATCGCTTCCCTATTCATTATCCTTAATAGTTTTGTTGGGTCTCGTTTTTGGAACCCAACTCTTGCTCTGATACCACAAATATTGGACCCTGTTTCTTAATCTCAAATCTTTACTTCATCATCCTCTTTAATACACTACTTACAACTAATTTTCATCATTCACATTTCAATACCCTCAAAACAAAAGATTTTGCAAAGCTATAATGACCTTTCAAGCCATATTACAACATAATCCGAAATCTCAAAATACAAATGTTACATGAACTACAAATTCTTAAAATGTGACTAAAACCTTGTGTTTTCCAAAACTAATTGTAACATCCCGTTCCCATATTAAGGGTTAGAACCCAAATTTCAATAATGGAGAGAATAGTAATGTGAGAGTTAGAAAATTTGCATTTCAAGCTCAGCGGAATGTCAGCATACATGCATATGAATTTGAGTCTTTGCACATATGAAAATAATTGTACATGCACTCATTGACATTTCGGGTATGATGAATAGTAATGGGATAGACTGAGAATTGTGGTAATAGCAAATGATTAGAATGAAATGGAGGAGGAAGACTAGAAATAAAATCTAATTGTTGGACTTAGTGAAGAAATGTGTTGAAGAAGTTTACTAAGAATATTTAGTATGGGAGTTATAGATGGTGGAGTAGAAAGTTGTGGTCTTAATAAGGGGGAGATGTTTAGGAGCATACATGTATCGTCTGTAAAGACGCATCGTCTGTGTCGTATCGTCTATGTTTGACTTTGCTTCATCTAAGATTGACCACTTATCATTTGTGTTTTACCTATCGTTTGTGTTTTTACTTATCGTCTGTGATGACGTCACCAAAACACAGAAGCAAGGAAAACACATACTCAAGGAAAACACAGACGTAAAGTAAAGACACATCATCTATGATGACGTCATAACACAGATGCAAGGAAAACATAGATGCAAGGTATGGACACATTGTTTTTGTTATGCACATCGTCTGTCTTTTGCCATTCCGTCTGTCTTTTCCATTTCGTCTGCCTTTTGGCACTTCGTCTGCCTTTTGACAATTTGTCTGCCTTTTGACACTTTGTCTGCCTTTTGACACTTCTTTTGTGTTTTGGTACTTCGTTTGTGTTTTGAATTTTCGTCTGCTTTCTGCCCAAGTGACTGAGACTTCTTCTTCTATATACTGTTCATTTTGTATAGTCTGGTCCATCTTTGACCATATAAAGAACACCTTAATCCGATATCTATAGGGAAAGTTATAACAATTTTCCCTTATCATCTTTCTTTTTCCATTTGGTCTGTCTTTTCATTTGGCTTCGTCTGTACCTATCTTTTGTCTCATTTTTGACCCTTCAGAAGATAAAATCTATCTTTAAGGTCTTTAAGAGAGTTATAGACCTATATGTCCTCTTGGAAATCGTTCTAAGATGATTAAATCCATCATCTCTAGTGAAAGTTATGCTATTTATCCCAAGACAAGTTCAATATGATTGAGGACAAAACCAAATTGAATGATTTTTACATAGGGGAATATGTTTCTAGAGAGAGGTGTTACAAAATGACTTCAGTGTTGGGGTCAAGAAGAGAATGTAAAGTTAACCTGAAATGATGTGCTATAAGAAAAATCTAAAAGTGAGTAAGAGGTTATGACTTGTGATTGCAGTGGTATTACTGAGTCA
>JAOSBN010049910.1:0-14667 GCA_027563595.1 Erythroxylum suave | reverse complement strand
TTGTTAGATTTGTGTTCTAAAAGTTATCTAAGATGATTACTTTTATATGTTATATTTATGAATTGAATGTTATTTATTTTTTGTTCCATGAGTTTAATATTTATTTAGAAGTGTTCAAGAAGATGCACTTGGTCTTGAATCGCAGAACTCTAAATAATATGAATATTCAATTCTAAAATGTTCACAGGTCTTGGATATTAGTAGGAACACTAATATGCCATATAAGACTGTCATGTTGATTAAAAGTATGTTGAAGTTCTATAAAAGTTAATAAAGAATTATCATTCAATAACGTGAATATATGAAAGGTTTCATATATTGAACAGACCTAATAGATTAAACATTCTATGGATTGTGTTTGTGTCATTAATGTTTTTATCGTGTCTTTGATTCCAAGATTGATACATATAACTTTTTCATATGAGGAATGTATGATGTAATTATTATTAAAAGCTACTTATAACAAGTGGTGATAAAAATAATAGTTCTTTATATATAAATTGTGCGGGAAAAGGTACATGGAAATAGCATCATTACCACTCATTAATAATGAGTAATGATATTTTATGGGCCCCTTGGTAAAGTAGAATTATAAATGGATCCAATATAACTGAAGTATAGTTATAATTTATAATTTACTTAATGGAGACCAAGAAACGATTATAATACAAACATGACACAGTCCTACTTTGTATATTATCATAATATCATAAGGCAAGGAATGGACATAAGTAATGTTAATGATAACATTACTAGAAGGATCAAGTTACATAAAAAGTTTACTAAACATCTATGTTGTTTGGGTAGCTATAATGTATAACTAGAATACTGCTTATACTTTTTGAAATAAAATGTTATATTTCATTGACAACATAACATAGCTCCTCTATATAGGTCATACCAACTGAACGGGAAACAAGAATATATTTTTAGTGTACAAGATTTCATATTGATGAAATAAAAGTACATGTTAAAATATTATCACATGATGTGACAACCTAGACGGGAAACAAATTTATTTGAAATTTACATTATGAGGATAATATAAATTTCATGAAATATAAATTTATTTATAGTCCAGGCCCAAAATAATTTATTTTAACAAATGAAGAGAGAGAATTGATGTATTATTATAGCCATCAAATTCGTGACAGAATTTAAGGTGATCTTGAACAGGAATTTGAAAGAGCAAACGATAACCATTCTGGACAAATTACCTATCACTTTCATAGCCCCTGAAGTGTAGAATCTAATGGTGAAGGTTTCAGGTCATTTGGAGTTCGCTAGAAGAAGTTATCACTGTTGTAGTACTGAAAGGTCAGGAATTAAGTATGCTGTTTCAAATCTATTCTTGATTTAATTGCCATAAATGCTATGGGAATTTAAAGAATATTTTAGGCTATACGAATTTTAAATCTGGTCAGACTTGGATATAGAGTGTTTTTTGGTTTAGCCATTGTTCTTTCTCATAACTTGTTAAAACAATTATCGATTGAGAAATCGATTAAGAAACGGGTGGCGAAGCTAGGCGCGGACGATGAGAATGCTAGCACGAACTCGGCATCCTTCTTGTTTCAGATTCAAGGTGAACCAAAGAGGAATACAGCTTTGATAGAGACCAAAGGTATGGTTTAACGATCCCTCTTGTAGGAATATAAACTTGATTGTGATGCAAACAAAATACTATGAGAATTAACAATAATATAAATGATCCTTGTTGTTATCAAATTAAAAATTTTTAAATTTTATCAAATCCGCATTATGAAATCCCTTCAATCTTTATATTGACTTTATAAGTAAATCCTAATTTAGGTATATTTTACATAGAAAAATATCATTTTAAGATTAGAAAAGTTCTAATGTAGCAATTGTTGCTAATTAAGCCATAATACATTTTTCATTCAGTGGAAATGATTAATTGAATCAATAAGTTCTCTAATGAACTTAATATAGCTCTTTACATTGTTCAAGACAGTAATGTACTATAGAACATTAGAGCCATTGGACAAGTAAAAGTAGCTAAGATCTCATCCAAGATCTAAGGATGTATTTAGGCCATTTTCTTAATTATGATCATAATTAAGATGAAAATTGTAAGATTTAAGCAATTGCTCACCATAAAGAATCTTATAGAATTCTCTTAGTAAGCCACTGTCCTAAAAGTAGCATCATCATCATATGGTGATATAGTAATGATACTTAAATAATTAACTTAGCTCAAGTGGGAGATTATCCATTTATGATTCACAACCAATCAATTGGTTTTAGTTTAGTGACAAAATAATTTTAAAAAATTCTTTATCGTATACAGATTTAGATGTATATGATAATGTATATAAGATAATTATATGCTAAAAATAAAATATGATCAAATTATAATTATGATATTCAGATTAATTTTATGTATTATTCTTAAATTGTTTCTAGTTATTATTCTATTAAGACTGGACATTAATAAAATGTACAAAGACTAACACATATATTTTTTCTTATCAAGGAAGCAATCGATTTTATAGGCTAAAGTATAAAGATACTTAAACAAACATAGGGGGTGCTTGTTAGAGAATAATTTCACTGAACTAACTCCACATGAGAAATCCAATTGGAATATTATCTGTATGTCTAAGGAAATTGTCATTGTAATGATTCTATAAGTGATCCTTTGACCTGAAGTCTTATAAGGATTGTTATGTTTTGATACTACTTATAACTTATTCTAATCATAAGTAGTTCAATCGTTAGTCATTGGGTATGGCATGAACTATAGAAGTAGTTAAGTGATCAAGATAAGATTTCACCCTGAAGTAATTAAGGAGAATATTTCCTTATTCTCGATTAGTATTGAATTGGGAATCCTTAGGCAAGGTGGAATGATGTTTTGTAAATAGTTTATAAATGTTTTTAATTGAATCAATAGCTAATAGTGGAGAAGTAATTTTATTGAACTCAAAATAGAGTAAATATTAATTCCATGCTCTATGTCTAATTGGAACATTGTATGGTTAAAGGATTGAATCATACAAAAATTATGCATGAAAAGGTTAGTCAAAACTAGTTTGACATTCCTATATATTTGAGAGGTCATGTTGTGTTACTAGATCTCAATTTTGATCTATGAATATAAATTGTTTAGTTAGAGAATTAAAGATAAATTAAAGGAGTTTAATTTATCTAATCCTAAATATGATTAGGATTATAATTCGTATCTTTTGCCAACATATTTAGGAATCTAATGAGTCACTCATAAATATTTGAAGAGAGCAAAAATATTTTAATCAAGTTGGACTTCATTGTAAAGATTGAGAAACTTTGTAACTAAATATGAGATATTTAATAAATAAGGACCAATATGAGATATTGGATCTTATCTAGGCATAATTGAGATTTAATTAGAATTTTATGTAATTTTAATTAAAGTTTAAATGAAATTAGAATTTAATTTCAACTAAATTACTAAAATTTCCAGAACTTATTATAAATATGCTTAAGCTCTAAATGAGCTATCACTCCTTATTTAACCCTCTTTGCAATAGTTACAGAGTTTTCTCAACTCATTCAATGGATACTATTAGAGATTGGAAATTTATGCAGCTATAGTGGTTGAGATGGGTCATTTTCGAAAAGGGCCAAAAAATATGACATGAAAAGAAGATCAAACTTCAGAATAAGGTATGAAATAAAATTCATTCTTTATTAAGATTTAATTGTTAATTATTTTATATACTTCAAGTGATCTTGACTTTCGAAAAATCAAATACAAAAAAGTTATGTAATTATTCCGCTATGCGTGAGATTGAATCCCAACCTAATTTCCCATCAATTTTAATGCCAAATGATACATTTGTATAACATTATTATTTTATATTCTAATATTAATGTAATACAATGCTAAAATTTTTGTGGAATTTTATTTTCACAACCTAATTTATATTTAAACCCTTGCACACACACACACACACACAATATATATATAGGTGTTGAAGTTATTAAAAACAAGTTATTAATAGGTTATAATGAATATTAATTAATACAAGGATCTATTATGTTTTCACATATATTGATCATATATTTGTTTTCAAAATTTTATTCGAGTTATCTATGAAAACATTCTTTATAAGTGTATAAAGGAGAAGAATATCAAGTTGGATTCTTGTAAACATAATATTGATAAAGATTGATATAATTATTTTTAATATTCATGTGTTAATTATCAATTTAAACTTAAATATAAACATCATAACCATACATGTGAATATTTGAACTGTAATTGATATTGCAAGACCATATGTACGAACAAATAAGAATGGAGCCATTGCAACAGATATAGGCTAGACCTAGGCCCTTGCATCAGTAAGGGTGCCAAAAACTGCCCGACTTGGTCCGATCACATCAGGCCTTAAGTTGGGTTATTAAGGCTCAAGTGGCCTTGAATCGGGCCCTACACTCAGGCTTGAGCCCCAATAGGCTCAAACAACAAAATGATGACGTTTTGTTTTAATCGAAACAAAGTTACATAATAAACACAACAAAGAAAAATAAGATGTCTGGAAATTAATTAAAAGTTAAATGATGTCATTAAGCAAAACGAGATCAACGTATTAATAAGGTAGTCTCTCTACTTAAATTTGGTATATTATTCATAATTGATTGTTTGGAGAGTATTGTATTGAGTATTTGTTATTCTTGGTTTGGTGATTTAGCTAATTTATGATTGTGATTTCTTCTAATGGCAATATGGAATAATTGTAGGAAAATCCTGGTGCGTGCATCATATAAATGCATTGTGGAAAATAAAACTTTTTTTCTGGGTCTAGGATCTATATACCTATACAAGGAAATACCATTTAACCTAGCTGAAAATTCCCAATTCACATACATGTTCATAACACACATATGTATAGGAAGTCATAGCATTTACATAAATCAATTATTCATATAATAACCATGCACCTTCTGTATAGTCTCCTTCATTCTTCAATCTTCTACTTGTCGAGTTGTCGTAAACCACAACGACCAAAACAGACCGTCTCCAACGGTATCCTTATAAAGATCGGAGAAACTATCTGAATCAAACTCTTTGATCAGGAAATAGGTAGAACAAAGATAAGAGTCATAGATTTCTTCTTTCTTTTATGGAGAGCAAAAGCACGAAAGAGAATGAAGCGGAAGAAAATGAGAAAGATAAGGAGAAAAAGGTGAGAAGCATGAAGAAGATTGCTTGCTTTTTTATTCTAACGATTATCATCTTCTTTCTTGCTTTTTTGTTTTTTCTCTTTTTGTCATTTAAAGACAATAAATGCATATCTTTAAAGAACCCTCTCTCATCTTCCACATTACAGCATATCTTAAATTATATATATATATATGCTGAGGTGGTCCAGTCACACTATATATATATATATGCTGAGGTGGTCCAGTCACACTAGGGTCGATTCTACTAGGTCTCGGGCATGGAAAAAACACTGGAGGCCTGTTTTAGTAATATTGACGTCGCGATCTCATCGATACATATCCGAAACTCCTTGAGATCCATTTGGTTTTATTGCTCTCCATATAATGGATCTTTATCCAAAATCATTTTACGAATCCTCAGAGTCATTCTTATGTGTGTGACCCATTAGGCTCCCGGTTATGTTGGCCATTGGATTAACATTTAGTTCAAGAAAATCATGAGAAGCGTCTACCAACACATCATGACCCCCAATTAACCAAAAAGTAAGTGGTCTGATGAACAAACCCATACTCATAACGAATCATCTTACGAACCCCCCATCGACAATTGTTATGCAATTCGTCCTTTCACCATGCTATACCCTAATTGGTTATGAGTATGGGCAACGTGTCAACTCTCACTAGAATGAATATGCCAAATCTAACCCAAATGATATCAGTTATTGTCCTGGGACTCATTACTCTATATTTCAATGAAGACATTCTTCATGACATATGTACTCCGGCTAGAGATTTCCAAGTAATGACCCCTACAAGAGGTCATGGGTATCATCTTCTGCTATCACAAAAGTGGTGAATCCTCTATTGGCTACTCAATTACCTTCGAATGCCTCAATCTATACCCAATCACCCCCTATGAGTGACCTCTATAAGGTAATAAGGAATTGAGTCAAAGCATAAAATCAATATCCATGATATCCTTGAGTACCTCATGTTTAAGGATACTTGCACCATTACTACGATGAGATTACCACTGACGTTAGAATAGGACATTTATGTGATGATCTTATGGTAGGTCATCCAATGTACTTATTACCTCAAGTAAGCATCCACATCTCAACTCTAAACATCTCATGTTTACAGTTTCTAAGATCTACTGCTTGATCAAATCAAGAAGTTTGAGATGTGCTAGTTTATCCAGATTAACAAAGTCCATTCTGATTAATTCTATGACTAGGGATAATTTAGATAATGACATAATTACACATGATAGGAATCTCAGTAGTATAATCACATCATAACTTCCTTCATGCTACGTCATATATCATGGACTTCATTAATTTTCTTATAGATGAATATCAATTCATAAGTAATGAACACCAAATTAATGAAATATGCTTTTCTTTATTATTAAAAATAAAGGCTGTACACAACTTTATACAAAACGCACTAAAGGTGATTGCCTTTAGGGCACTACTCTAACAATCTTCCACTTAACCTAAAGCTATTTGCCTTGGTATCTAATACCATGGGAGAGTACATGAGAATCAAATCTATTATGTGACAATGGCTTCATCAACAAATCAACAATATTCTGCTCGGTGGGAATTCTCTCTATTTGTACATCACCTTGACTAATGATCTACCTGATCAGATGATATTTGCAGAGTAAGTGCTTGGATCATTGATGAGACCTTAGTTCCTTCGTTTGCGCAATAGCCTCATTATTGTCACAATAAAACTGTATAGGCCCATCATTGCTAGGAATCACACCAAGTTCAGTAATGAACTTCTTGATCCAAACTGCTTCCTTTTCTATGTCTGAAGCCGGAATATACTCTACCTCAGTTGTTGAACCGATAGTCGTCTCTTATTTGGAACTATTCCACCTAACCACCTCACCGTTCAGTATGAATATATAACCTAATTAAGATTTGGAATCATCCTTATCAGATTGAGAACTGACATTTGTATGCCAGCTCACTTTTAGATTTCCATCTCCATATATCAAGAAAACATCCTTAGTCCTTTGCACGTACTTGAGGATGTTCTTGACAGCCACCTAGTGACACTTACTAGGATTCGATTGGTATCTACTCGTAACACTTAGAGCATATGATACATCAGGTCTTGTACACAGCATAGTGTACATGATAAATTGTACTGCAGATGGATACGGGATTATATTCATGCTTGTCCTCTCATCTTGTGTATTAGGACATATAGCTTTCAAGAGTGTTATTCTATGAGTTATATGAAGATATCCTCTCTTAGACTGCTCTATGGTAAATCTCTTTAGCATCTTGTCTATATATGTTTATTGTGAAAGACTAAGTAACCTTTTTGATCTATCTCTATAGATCTTTATCCTAAGGATATAAGTTGCTTCGCCGAGATCATTTATGGAAAATTATTTAGGTAACCAAATCGTCACGGATTGTATCTAGAGACATCGTTTCCTAGTAATAATATGTCATCTACATATAGCACAAGGAACACAATTGCACTCCTAATAACCTTCTTATACACACAGGGTTCATCCAGATTTTGTGAGAAACTAAGCTTTTTGATTATCTCATCAAAGCGGATATTCTAATTCCTAAATGCTTGTTTCAATCCACAGATAGATTTTTGAAGTCTGTACAACTTTTCGCCATCATAGGAGATGAGGCCATCTGGTTGTGTCATACACACATCCTCGGCTAGATTTCCATTTAGAAAAGTTGTCTTCACATCCATTTTCCATATCTCATAATCATAATGAGCAACAATGACTATGAGTATCCTAACAGATTTAAGCATTGATACTAGGCTGAAGGTCTCATCTTAGTCTATTCCTTATCTTTTACGGAAACCTTTGGCCATAAACCTTACTTTATAGGTAATCACATTACCATTCATGTCAGTTTTCTTTTTGAACACACCCTAGAGGTTTTATTCTTTCGGGTGTCTCAACCAAAGTCCGTACTTGGTTCTCATATATGGAATCCATTTCTGTTTTCATGGCATTAAGCCATTTCTTAGACTCTGAACTTTTCAAAACCTCTTTATAGGTAATAGGCTCATTATCTTCTATGAGCAATACGTCATTCTGTTCAATCACAAGAAATCCATATCTCTTGAGAACATAGTGTATCCTATGTGATCTACGAACTTCCTGTGTTGAAGAAGGTTGAACTGTTACTTCATCTGTATGTGTCACAGTTTTAGGTTCAAGTAGTTGATCCACGTCTGTTCTCTTAAACTTATTCAAATTCAATTTTGCTCCCACTGTCTTCTTTTAAAAGAAACTCTCTCTCTAAAAATACATCATACTTAAAAAAAAACTTTTTGTTCCTAAACAAGGTAACCGATTGTTTCTTTAGGATATCCTACGAACAAACACTTGCCAGACTTCTTATCAAGCTTATCTGACTATATTTGCTTCAAATAGGTTTTTGTTAGTCCACATTTCATAAGTAGTAACATCAACTGCCTTTAATGGAACTCTATTTAGCAAATAAACAGATGTCTCGAGTGCATAAACCTAAAAGGATTTTAATAAATTTGCAAAGCCCATCATCAACCGTACTATGTCCAACAAGGTTCGGTTTCTCCTTTTGGCCACACCATTATGTTGTGGTGTGTAAGGTGGAGTCCATTAAGATAAAATACCATTATCTATGAGATAATCTAAAAATTCTTGGTCTAAGTATTCCCCACGCCCAATCAGATCGTAGTGTCTTGATACCTTTCCCAAGTTAGTTTTCTGCTTCATTTCTGAATTGTTTAAACTTTTCAAATGCATTAGATTTGTGTCTCATTAGATACAAATACCCATCTCCAGAATAGTCATCAATAAAGGTAATGAAGTAAAGAAAACCAGTTCTAGCATGGATAGACATCGGACCACATACATCTAAATGTATTAGGTCTAATACTCTAGTCACTCATTCACCCCTTCCCTTAAAGGGTAACTTATTCATCTTACCTAATAAACAAAATTCAACCTTGTCATATGATTCATAACCAAATGACACTAAACTACCACTCTTGTGGAGCTTAGCTATGTGTCTCTCATTTATATGGCCAAGGCTACAATGTTATATATATGTTGATTTTAAATTATGTCGTTTATTTCTTTTCGTGTCATTAATGTTCCTAATTGGATGCGACATATCTAATATGTAAATTCCATTGCATAATGTACTAGTACTACAATGCATTCCATTTAAACTAATAGAACAACCATTGCTATTGAAATTCAAATGGAAACTAGCTTTATTTAAACAAGAAACAGACAATATGTTCTTTTTTAAAATAGGTACAAAATAATAATCATCCAGTTTAATTACAAGCTTACTAGGGAGTGACAAAAAATAAGTGCCTACGGCTAATGCAGCTACCCTTGCTCCATTGCCCATGCTCAGGTCTAGTTCTCCCTTCATAAGCTATCTACTATCCCTGAGGCCCTGCATATTAGTAAATATGTGTAAGCCACAACCAGTATCTAATACCCATATGTTATGATCAGAAACAATATTAACCTCAATGACAAACATACCTGAGGGAGCCGGGGCATCTGTTGCCTATTTCTTCTTTAAGGACTCCAGATAGACTTTATAGTTTCGCTTCCACTGGCCAGTCTTGCCATAATGGAACCAAGTTCCTTTCAGTGCAGTCTCTTTAAGTTTATTTTTGGCTGCACTTCCTTTTGGTTTCTTAAACATTTTCCTCTTTATGTTCTTTTTTCTTGAACCAAAAGAGGAAGAGTCCACCACTAGCACTGGCTTGCTATCCTTTTCTTCTTGATAGCTTGCTCTGCTGTGTCGAGTAGATTGATCAACTCAGGGATTGTCGTGGATATTTAGTTCAACTGATAGTTCAACACAAACTGTGAATAACTATTAGACAATCCAACGAGAATAAAGTCAACACATTATTCATAGTCCATAACAAAACCCAAGGTGGCTAACCTCTCAATATAACCATTCATCTTCAGTGCATACTGCATTACATATGTCCCCAGAGTCATCTTAGTCATCAAGAGCAGTCTCGAGGTCTCGAACCTTTTAGACTAAGCTTGCTCATTGAAAAGCTCTCTAAGATGAAACACTATAGTATTAGCATCCATAGACCTATACTGCTTTTGCAGTTCTAGTGACATAGAGGCTAGTATAATGCAGGTAGCCAAGTCACTATTTTTGAGATGCTTACGATATGCTCTCTGACCCTCATCAAAAGCATCAGTAGTAAGGGATCAAGAAGTGGAACGTCTAGGACATAGCCTGGCTCCTCAGACACGAGAAAAATTCTCAAATTTTTCAGCCAATCAAGAAAATTGGGTCCATTCAATTTATTAGAATCCATAAGTGAGTGCAAATTCACACTGGAAGACATCTTCATTCAACCTAATTTTGTAGAGAGAAAGAATGTTAGGATATAAATACATGCATGATCATAAGGACTTGCCTATAACTCCCACTAGTTTCAAAGAATCCATAGCCCTCACTACGAATCTAAGAAAAATTATGACAAAGTGTCCTAGTGGGTTAATATCCAACATTACTAAGAATGACTGTGGGTTTACCTAACAAGCCACCTTAGGTCAATCCATAGGTATTGGTCATATCAATTGTTTCATAGCTCCAACTATCATCTAGTGCTATCAACTTGTGATGTATGAACAAACATTGGGTTATCAACTCTTGATATGCGTACATTTGATATACGTTACCCAATTATGCCTCTGTCTATGTTAACCTTGAGTTTACTTAACAAATTAACACTTCTAATGAAAACTGACCTATTAATCTGAAAATCTTATTTCCATAGTTCTAACATGTCTGTATAGAGCGGGCTTGGGTTTACCCAATAACCTTAACTCTATAAGAATTCTGGTTTTGCCCATATTAATGGAAGACATTAGTTTTCATATTATATATAAGGGATTTCATATTCTGGTCTCATCTAAGTCGTAGGATTATAGTCACAATGACTATATGGTATGATTTAAGATGTTTCATCAATCACATTGAATTTATATTCATAACCATCCATCATCCCACCTAACTAGCCCTAGCGTGCATTCTTTAATGCAACCATCTCACAAGGTTTTCTTCTATAGCTTGTGACCTGTTATGCATCTAAAGAATTGACGTTCGATTCAACTCTCGAACTGAATTGCTTTCTAATATTGGAATCAACTAATCTCTCAATCTTTATGTTTTTAATTCCCATTTAAAATACCAATATACCAAGTGTAATGCCCTTTACTCTGATGTACCAATTAAATATTTTAATTGTATCATGCTCGTCATATCTAATCATACTAGATATGAAATTCTCAAAATAGATTAATACAATATTAATCTCTTAGATTTCCAAATAATTTGAGAACGTCAAACTATCAATCTAAGTATCTTTAGGTAATGTCCACTTTATCAAGACTACTTTGACACTTGTCACATAACTTGTGACGGCCAAAACAATCAAGAAAAATGAATATACCAATAAGACACTAATATGACATATTTTCCATCCGAAGATTTTTGGAAACCTAGCTTCAAGAAAATTAGTTTGGCATGCATACAACATTAGAGTAACATATCACATAAAAAATGAACCGAGGCATTGAAATAAAAAAACACATAATCACCACTTCAAACAAACTAAGTCCAACAGTTTTCTCAAAAATGTCTAGCTCTGTCTTTTACTTGAAAAAATCATTGAAACATTTTCAATAAATGTTGAGAAAATTACAGAGGCTATCACATTTTTCCAACATATTCCATAAATTTTTTTAAGAATTTATTTTAAAAAAACTCAACCAACCTCAGCAGCCAAGCCAATCCAGAGCCTGTGTTCCTCAACACAGACATTCCCAACAACACACAAGAAGTTCTCAAATAAATACTCAATCACCTCGAAAACATTTTTACATCTTTATAGACATTTATAAATGTTTATAAAGAGGGTGGTGAAAGAAAATACCAAAAAAACTTTTTATAGAATTTATTCTCGAATTTCCAAGCATGCCTATTCATAAAATGTGCATAAACACAGCAACCAGAACGATCGGG
Source organism: Erythroxylum suave (assembly GCA_027563595.1). Classification (NCBI taxonomy): domain Eukaryota; kingdom Viridiplantae; phylum Streptophyta; class Magnoliopsida; order Malpighiales; family Erythroxylaceae; genus Erythroxylum; species Erythroxylum suave. Next base: position 2,434 of record JAOSBN010049910.1, on the reverse strand, counting down.
AATTAATTAGAAAAAACATAACAAATCACATTGATATTTTTTTTTCTTCCACAGAAAAATTCAGCAACATCTTATTACAAAATATGGAAAATTTCAAAAACAATATCTCTATACTAATTTTGATTTCAACACAATCAAAATGCACACCTTTCACAACCAATCGGCAGCATCACACATATTATTGTTACTCCTTTATATGGGGCACAAGTGGCTTCGATACCACTATAGGAAAATCCCTGTGCGTGCATCATATACATGTGCGGAAAACAAAAATTTTGTTCCAAGACTTTCTTGAAGTCTAGGATCCATATGCCTATACAAGGAAACACCATTTAACGTAGCTAAAAATTCCCAATTCACATACATGTTCATAACAAACACAAATATATAGGAATTCATGGCATTTACACAAATCAATTATTCATATAATAACCATGCACTTTGTGTGTAGTTTCCTTCGTTCTTTGATCTTCTACTTATCAGGTTGTCATAAACCACAACAACCAAAGTAGACCGTCTTTAACAGTATCCACGTAGTGATCGAAGAAACTAACTGAATCAAATACTTTGATCTAGAAATGGCTAGAACAAAGACAAGAGTGTTAGCTCTCTTCTTTCTTCTTTGGAGAGAAAAAAATGTGAAATAAATTGAAGAGGAAGAAGATGAGAAAGATGAGGAGAATTAAGTGAGAATCGTGAAGAAGATTGCTTACTTCTTTGTTCTCATGGTTATCATCTTCTTTCTTGCTTTTATTATTTTTGTCTTTTTTTCATTTAAAGACAATAAATGCACATTTTTGAAGAACCCTCTCTCATCTTCCATGTTGGACCATATCTTTAATGCATATATAAATACTGAGGTGGTCCAGTCATATTGGGGTCAGTCCTATCGGGTCCCATATGTGAAAAAAACACCAGAGACCTATTTCAGTAATATCAACATTGCGATCTTATCGACATATATCCCGATCTCATCGGGATCCATTTAGTTCTATTGCTGTCCATACAATGGATCTCTTGATTGATGGTTTACATGTGCTAAGTTTTACTATATTTTTAGCCTCAATAATACTATAAGGGTACGAGTAGTTAGCGTAGTACCTAAGGTATCAATCCCATGAGAAGGGTAATCTAATCCTAATCTAATGCTTGACTAAAATTCACAGTAATAAGGGTCCTCTATTTAATGCTGTGAACCAATGAGTGGCTAGGCCGCCTTTTTAAACAGCCTCATTCAAGATTAAGCTAGCCCTCCTCAATATGTTTTAGCATAATGTGCCATTCTATAGATTAGAGAATGAGGATCCCAACACACATATCATTAATTTCCTTAAGATTTGTGATACTTTCCGATATCATCAGATTGCAGAAGATACTTTCCAAATCAGACTGTTTCCCTTTATCCTTAGAGATAGAGCAAAGGTTTAGTATCATTCTCTAAGCCTAGCCAACATTATGACATAGGACTAGCTAGTTCGTGCCTTTTTGGATAAATATTTCCCGTTGACCAAGACAACGAAGATTATCAAGGAAATCACTAATTTACAGCAAGGTGATGGGGAATTAATTTACAAAGTGTGGGAAAGATATAAGGACCTACAACGGAAGTGCCCACACCATAACCTACCTAAGGAGTTCCTATTGTAAACTTTCCACAATGGGGTGAACCCACTGACAAGAGGCATAATTGACACAGCTTTTGGAAGATCCTTAATAAGGAAGATAGTTTATGAAGTGTAGGAGTTGTTAAAGGAGATGGCAAGCAGCAACTACTTATAGGCGAACGAGCGGGGGAGACAATCAGCTACTTTTAGAGAGTAGAAGGGAATTGTCATGGTTAATCAGATAGAAATGCAAGCAAAGATCAACAATGTGACGTAAGAACTTAATTCGTACTAGATTTGTAATCCACAGATTACTTTTCTTATAATTGATTACTATATAAAAGAAATTGGTGGAGACTTGCAAAGTATAGTTTGAGGTTTATTTTGAAGAAGAGAATAAGTGCAGAATGTGTGGTTACTGTGGTTACTGTATGTGCAGTAGAACATCTCAAATTGTTGGCAATGATATAGAATAAGAGAATATGATCTAAATGCAGAAATTAAATCAATCAAACAATCAATTACAGAATTAAAACTAAGAAATATAAATAAAATGGCAAATCACACTTCCCAATCCAAAACAAACCTAGAAATTACCAAGTAAGCGAAAAGGGGTTTTATCCGACCTTAACGAAAATCTAATTGATTATGAAATTAATGAATTGCCGAGTCTAGACAATCCTAGGGTGGATTACTCTCTCTTAAGTTATAATCTTTAACCCTGATTAACAATCCCTAATTTAAATTGTGGATTTGTAATGTCTTGATTTACAATTTACTCAAAACCTAAATTAGTTTTGAAATTGTTTAAAAACCTACCGACAACTTAT
>JAOSBN010049888.1:357-14669 GCA_027563595.1 Erythroxylum suave | reverse complement strand
GGTTGCTTATGATCCTCGTCACAGTGATTGGCGGGCGCTTCCGGGCATGAGGGGACGCTGCCCAATCTCCGCCGACGACGAGCTCTTCCCGAGCTCTCACCTGCCAAATCCGCAGCCGAGGATGGCAAAATAGTTAAAGAACAAAGGTGTCGACACATGACGCACTCTATAGAATTGCATGCTCGTCTTGAAATCCATGTGCGCCTCCTGTTCTCGCGTTCTTGTACTACGCTGCATTCATTAACCTTTTGGTCAGTTTGTTTCTCGTCTACATTCCCTTGAGCAAGATGGCGTCCAAGCACGTTTCTAGACAGTTCGTTCGCCTTTCGACGCCTTTCTTCCACCAACAGCAGTCACGAAGCATATCCCAAGCGGCAACAAGAGCAAACTCTCTCCTCTCAGCCCGAAAGTCTCCGAAGCAGCAACGAAGTTTGCGACAAGTGTTCAGACCTGTATTCCTAGCGGGCCAAAGGCGGCCCATTACCTCCTCCCTGCGACACAGATATGCCGATGTCGAAGAGTCCTTTGATCCGGCGACCGTCGAACGCGAGACGGACGAGGTCGACGTTCTTATCGTGGGTGCTGGACCTGCGGGTCTCTCAGCTGCCATTCGACTGAAGCAGATCGCCAACGAAGCGGGCAACGAAGAATTCAGAGTTGTGGTGCTTGAGAAGGCGGGTGAAATCGGCGCACACATCTTGTCAGGCAATGTGCTAGAGCCACGAGCGATAGATGAGTTGATACCGGACTGGCTATCGGAGGACAATCCTAACCGGTTCGAGGGTGCAACGCCCGCGGGCAAAGACAAGATGCGCTTCTTGACAAAGACCAGTGCCATACCTATTCCTGCACCACCCCAAATGCACAACAAGGGCAATTACATCATCAGTCTGAGTCAGTTCGTCAAATGGTTAGGAGATCGAGCTGAGGAGGTTGGTGTCGAAGTTTATCCAGGATTCGCCGGTGCGGAGGTCGTCTTTGGACACGATGGTGCAGTACAAGGTGTGGCAACGAATGACCAGGGTGTAGGAAGAGACGGAAAGGCAAAGAGCAATTTTGAACGTGGCATGGAGTTCCGCGCGCGGGTCACTTTACTTGCCGAAGGTTGTCATGGTAGTTTGACAAAGAAGGTGATCAAGAAGTTTGATCTGAGAAAGGACAGCCAGCCCCAGACTTATGGTCTAGGAGTGAAAGAGGTGTGGGAGGTCCAACCTGAAAAATTTCACAAAGGTGAAATCTCGCACTCGATGGGTTATCCACTGTCCAAAGATGTTTATGGTGGGGGATGGATGTACCACTACGGAGAGAATCTGGTGAGCATTGGACTGGTCGTTGGTCTCGATTACGCAAATCCTTGGATTTCACCATATGGAGAATTCCAGAGGATGAAACTGCATCCGATGTACAAGAGTGTGCTTGAAGGTGGGAAATGCATCGCATACGGAGCTCGCGCTTTGAATGAAGGTGGATTCCAATCGATACCAAAGTGTGCTTTCCCAGGTGGTGCTCTTATAGGCGATACTGCTGGTTTCCTCAATGTCCCAAAGATCAAGGGCACTCACACAAGTATGAAGTCGGGAATGTTGGCAGCCGAAGCAGCATACACAGCGTTGCAGAATAACGCAGAGGGCAGTAGCGTTTTCTTATACGATTATGAGGACGCATTACGGTCAAGTTGGATATGGCCAGAATTGAAGCAGGTTCGAAACATGCGGCCATCATTCCATAGCGCTTTAGGCATCTACGGAGGTATCATGTACTCTGGCCTGGAAGCTTTCATTCTACGAGGCAAGGGACCATGGACCTTGAAGCACAAATCTACAGATCACGCAGCGACACAGCCTGCCGACAAGTTTGAAAAGATCGAGTATCCAAAACCAGACAACGAGATCACCTTTGATATCCTGACATCAGTGTCAAGAACAGGTACCAACCATGAAGAAGACCAGCCGGTTCATCTGCAAGTCAAGGACTGGGACAAACATGCTCAAATGGAATACCCCAAGTACAAGGGTGTAGAAAACAGATTCTGTCCTGCTGGTGTGTACGAATATGTTGAGGACGAGAGCAAGGATCTCGGCGTGAGGTTCCAAATCAATTCACAGAAGTGAGTGGTGCAATATCGTATGTACGGAGACACGCTAACATCGAATCCAGCTGCATTCACTGCAAGACCTGCGACATCAAGGTGCCAGACCAAGATATCAACTGTAAGTCAATCGGCAATACTGAGATGCGCCAGCTAATCCGTCTCTAGGGCAAGTACCTACTGGGGGTGAAGGACCAAAGTACTCAATGACCTGATCAACCGTCCACGAATCCGGAGAGCGAGATGCATTGTGTTCTGTCTCCGAGGCCGGTTCTCCTCCAATACATCGCCAGCACCAGGCCGTGCAGAAAGAGGTTCATTTGGGAGACAGCCACGGCATCAGACCACCAAGCAACCTAGGGAAATTGTCACACAGGCAACAAATTTACACGGCCCACGCCACATCAGCAATCTGCAAGCGTACAGCGCCTCACGACCATCAGGGTCAAAGGGCAGGGAAAGACACAGCTCGATACTGAACCACGAGGGCAAAGCGCACGAAAAGAAATCTGTCAAGCTTGGATAGAACAACGCAGGAGCAAACCAGGTCATGTACAATGAATGCCACATCAGACCTCACGGTCCATGAAACGTTCTGGGACTTGGCCGCCGCCAGCACCCTCTCCCCGTGTCGTTCGCAACCCGTAATGTCTTGCCCGTGGCACGCATTCCCGATCGTGCACGGTATTGTCCCCCAAGCCTACCCCGTCGAGCACGGCGCCGTAGTCTCGATACCGTCGCCCACACACGCGCCGAGATGACGAGGCGGCGTCCCTATCGTCCCGCGGCCACGGCACTGGCTCTCGGCCGGTGGGACCCATGGCCAGCCACTGACGACTGTACTCTGACGTGGTTTGAATGGGCGTCGACGACCGTCTCTGCGACGGCGCACACACGGGCTCTGGCTTGGATCGTATCACGTTGCACGCGCGGACCTTCAGACAGAGGGAGAACTGTGGCACTGAAAATAAAATTCGGAATTAATGCTATCTAGACTCTCTGACGAAGGCTCTAGGACGCGAGGGTCCTCTTCCTCTTGGTGGTGCGGACGCCGGAGCCGATGCGAGGGCCGTCGAAGACGCTCCGCTTGGCCGGGGGCGTGTAGGTGCTCGAGCAGGTGTCGCTGTTGTAGCAGATGGGGAAGTCGGGGTTGAAGGCGTAGCAGCGCTCGCCGGGGTCGCAGTTGGCGTCGGTGGTGCAGGATCGCGAGCTGCCGTAGCCGTACGTGCAGAAGGCCTGGCCGTTCGTGGTCGGGTCGCACACGCAATTGTTGCTACACCCTCCTTGCCCGAGTCCTCCATAGGCTTGTGCCGGATCACAGGCCACGCCCGTGGGTTGCGGTGCTGCGCTTATTGTTGTGGTGGTGGTGGTGGTTGTAGTCGTTGTAGTCGTGGTGGTGGTTGTAGTCGTCGGCGTGGTTGTGGTGGTTGTGGTAGTTGTGGTAGTTGTAGTCGTCGGCGTGGTTGTGGTGGTTGTGGTAGTTGTGGTAGTTGTGGTCGTGGTTGTTGGCTTGGTCGTGGTTGTGGTCGTGGTCGTGGTCGTCGGCTTAGTCGTGGTTGTGGTTGTGGTCGGTTTGGTCGTGGTTGTGGTTGTGGTCTTTGAGGTAGGACAAGCCTATGCGTCTGTCAGACATCGAACCGCTGAATCAAAACAAAACTAAAAGAGATGCACACGCTGGCTCGGGTGTAATGACCACAAGACACAGCTGAGACGTCCGCAGGAACTCGTGCATTTTACTCGAGATCGGGTGGTACAACTTACTTTTGGTGGTGCTTCGATGCACGAACACATGGTAGAAACCACGTTGGCACCCTGTCCCTGACATTTCTTCCAGGCGGAGGCTTTGGCGTCGGTGGTGGTGGTTGTGGTCGACTTTGACTTCGTCGTCGTCGTCATGGTCGTCGTCGTAGTCGCCTTCGTCGTTGTCGGCGCGGGCGTTGTCGTCGAGGGTGGCGACCTCTTATTCGCCTTCGGTGTGGTACATTTGACAGGATAGACTGCGGTACAAAAGGCCTGTGCAATAGGGTATTGGGCCAATATCGGGGCGAGCTCTCCGTAGATTCCACTACCACAGACGCTCCCACCTCGAGGCTCTAGGCGAGCAGCCGGGTTCGCAAGACCTCCCAATGGATAGGTCAAGGCGACGATGGCGAGACTGACCACGAGGCTGGGTGCCATCTTGATCCTTGGTCGTGCACGGTTGATAGGGTTCTTGCTGGAGTTGACGCGAGGAGTACCGCAAAGACCTCGAGCTCGTAGGGGTTCCACGCGGGTTTTTGTAGCTGTGAGGCGGAATTCATCCACCCACACCAGCTGGGCGTCAGCTGTCGGACGCCCTGTCCAGAATGTCTCCCAGCCGCTCTCGAGTCTGCGCGTTATCAACAGGGCATTCTGGCCAGCGGTACAGACCGCGCAAAGGGTACATGGCTCGCCCTCTCAGCTAGCGGGTCCATGTTTCCACAATCCAGCTCAGCTCCAGGTCTGCGCATCTCTGGATGTGGTCGGACATGTTCTCAACAACGGGGTCGCGAAACTCAAAAGCACGTGTCTGACCACTCAGTTGAAGAGCTTCAACGCGGGCTTCTAGCTTCCAGAGAGCTGTGGACGATCGATAGCACCGACCGTCGAGTGCAGCAGTCGCACATCCCGGAATGGGAGTGATATTCAGGGCACAGCCTGACGACTGAAGTGGCGTCGTGCGATTCCGCTGGGTTCAGGCATCGGCTAACAGCCGCCCCTGCTGATCGTGACCAAGCGAAGTTGGGATACAAGACCAAGTCTCGATCGATGCGTCTAGACCACACGTCGTCGGTGAAATGAGTCTGCACGCCGTGGTGACAAGCGTACCTTCCCAACAGAGAGAATTTGGAAAGTCAGTCTCTCTTCCCACAGCTCGCGATGGCTTGGAATCAGCCAGCCACATCGTCGGGACTAGATGTGGTCTCGACGACGTACAGGTCTTTACGAGCCGCTACGGACGCCACCGTCACGACTCGGCAGTGGCCTCGCCCGCTGCGTCCCCAGCTCCTTGCGGCTGACGGCTGCTGTGTGGGCCATCTGCAGCGAGGATCGAGTCAAATGCTCCAATGGCCGCCGAGTCGCCGAGGTCGAAATCAGATCTTGCAGGAACCCTGAATGCCTCTCGCAGGTGCTGGACCCTGAGAGTCATCAAATCACCCTCCCTCCTTCAATGTCGTTGAAGCTTGTTCCAGGCTGGAAGATTGTGCAAACCAGTCGTGGGCGTCACCATCTAAATTTGGCAGATGATGGAGGGCATGTGTTCCACCCGACGACACCTGTCAACAGAGACTGGCATCAATATATATCCAGCACGAGAGTTCCGCCTCGCCAGACGACCTTGCGTGGTCCATGCTGTCAGCATTGGGTAGACGAATTTGACTTCTCCAGAAGTTCCGGTGTCTGCGCCGCCGACATCAACCTACAAGAGTACTTGTTGGTCCATCTCCTGCTGAGTCGTACGATTCTACTGGTCGCTTTTCGCGTGTTGTACGGCTGTGTAGCGAACTGAAATTGATTAGTGCCAGCTGTGAAATGGAGCAGCTACCGAAATAAAAGTGGTCTACTGCACAAACTTACCAGTCGTGCCCCCACGGATTGCGCTTCACAGGCGGCGACGACTCCCTTAATGCCTTGCAGACATCTACCTTGTTATGCAGTACGACCCTAGCTTTGGTTTATATACTTGTTCCAATGAGCAAACGGAGCCGAAGTATTGCTCATGTTGGCGACCAGTCTTTTTGCGCTACAACCACGAGACCGTCCCGTCCCATCAACACATCTGCTCCACTCTGATACCCGGCACCACTTCGTCCAGGTCGACATCTCCCACGCTTCTATTCCCCTCACATACATACACCAGCTCGCCCAACGAGTTTCCGTCAAGTCATCGTATCGCTCCCAGCAAGGCCGCTCCGCTCTTGATCTGTCTTCACTACGAACAAGCTGTATTGCACTCAATTTACACCTGCCGTGGACCCACGAGAGCACAAATCAATCCTGCTGCTTGGAAGGATTGAACGCTCGCGCTGACGACGTGTGTGCTTGGTACAGCGACCTTGAGCCTCATGGCGAGGAAGGGACCCTTCTTCCCGTCCCACATTGTTTCCGTCCCTACCAAGATTTCAGTAGGAATTCCACATCGGTCCAAAGCCTCAATCGAAATGCAATGATCTGGCAGGGTGCGGGAGGATAAGATCAATCGTGTCCCGTTCGACTTGGGTTTGGAGACATGACGGATCTGACTCTTTGAACGTGAGGAGAGTAAGGTCAGTATGTGAGTACATGGCGTACCCAATAGTCGATGCGCCGTTCAGCCCGGAGGGGTCTGTATCTCAGTCTCACTGACAGGAGCATCAAACACCGGATCGCTCCATCTCGGGTCACACGCACTTCCAGCCCGCAGGACAATGCGTTTGGGTATCGCCAATGCAGAGCACGTCAGCTCCGGCAGAGCTCGACTCAGCTTCTGCTACAGCTTAGGGTCATCCATGATCTCAAACGAAGACGGCTTCGACCAGACACAAAGTTGTACCTCCTCACTCTTCGGACGACCATACTGTTTCCCGCTCGTCGCCACGGGCCTCCCCCACCGCTGCTTCCCAGCTTTTCTGTTCAGCACCTGTGTCCGCCCTTTCCTCTTCCTCCTCTCCTCCTCCGCGGTCGACTGCGGGTATATTGAGCAGATTTTGGCTGGCGGATATTTTGAGAGAGAGTCTTGCCCGCGGGAGGGAGGAGGAGGCGAAGTGGCCGGGTTGGCGTTTGTGTGTCGAGCAATGTGGAAGCGTTCAGGCTATGCTTAGCCAGGTGTAACGCTGAGACCGCTCGAGAATGCCGGTTGCCGTGACTGAGGAGCGGTTTGAGGTGTGCGCTGCACACTGCTGGAACCCCCGTTCAATCCGGCCCAGCTCATCGTCAAAACAATACAGCCCTCCTGCTCTCTCACTTGACCTACCGCTTTCTGTTGCAGACAATGGACTGTCATCACCTCAAGCGGTCTCTCGACGAACTCGCGCCCTTTCTCAGTCGGCTTACCATTGAAGAACCTTAAGGCTTTGACGAACGTCACCCTCCGCATCGGCCCTTCCTGCATCCTCCTATGTCTCTTTCGTGACACGACATTGTTCCAAGCCTTTGTCGCCGGCAGGTTCCTCTGTCCCATCAGCTCCGGGACGATGCTCACCATCCTCCGCGCTGGCAGTGTAGCCCGCTTACGGCAAGGCCTCATTTAAAGCAGCGCGGCTATTACAGACGATGGTATGCATATGTTCACGGTCGAGGTCATCAGTGATCTTGACAGTGCAGAGGGTTGCGGCCGTGACGCCCGCGAGACCCATGTTGGTGAGCTTGAGGCTGTCATGTCTTGGTTGGCATGGGCCAGAGTACGGCCTGCGACGGTGTGGCGAAATGTGTGGAGGGGAAAGGGAGCTGAGTGTGCGACTGGAGAGCGTATTAGGATCCAAGGCGTCAGCTGTCGGCGTGCACTCGCTGCGAATTCTTTACACGGGTACGTCGAATTTGTTTGCCGCTGATCTCATAAGTATGGTCGTTGGTTGGCGGGATGAGGAGATGCCTCGTGCCAGAGTTAACGTTTTCCAGCTCGACGTGTTCACGGTGAGGACCGCGACCGCACGAACAGGCAGGTCGACGACTCGAGCCATGTTTCAAAAGCAGACATCGACAGAGACTGGAGAAGAGGTCGGCTGTTGAGGAGAAAGACAGCACGAGCGGGATACACGTCTCCGAAAAGTCACATCAGCCTGCGTTGTAGCGGATGCTGGAATGTTTTCTCCGACAGGCCACGTGCTGCACCTTGACGGGTTGCGAGTCCATGACTGAAGGTAGGCTCACGCGGTTGCCGGATACCTCGCCGTCCGAGTACGTGCCAGGCCGACAGCGAGTCCGGCGCATGCTAAAGAGACACCACGACAATGCAGACGTAAGGTGACGAGCAACAAAGGCCCAACACCGATGACAGGAAAGCAAGAGAAAAAAGCGGTCGGCACCATTACGGCGGTGAAGAGGTTTGACGATATTTCCACAGAGATCTCAGGACACGGATGGCAGCTGAGAGGACACCGACAGCTGCACACAACAGCAGCAAAGCGATACTCCATTGTCCTCTTCGTCACCAGACCAAAGCAATACAAGTCGAAGAATTCAATGTCACCACGTCGGAAATTCGAGATTACACGTTGGGGTAGAACCTTGTGACACGATGAGCCCAAGTCCGAGCATCTTCATCCACCTCAGTCACCGCCAGGACCCAAGCCTGTCTCCCTTTGGCTCAACCTTCATCGTAGGAGGAGTAATGACGGCACGGGGGGAAATCGGATTCCTCATCTCATCGCTCGCACAGAGCAACGGCATCTTTGTTACCTCGACTTCGTCCGTCGGGGGCGATGAGACCGAAGGTGGCTCTGCAATCTTCCTGGTCGCTACTTGGGCCATCACGCTCTGCACAATGATCGGTCCCATCGTGGTAGGAATCTTAGTCAGGAGAGTCAAGAAGCTAGAGAAGCAAGGCAAATAGGCCACTCGAGTAGAGCAGAAGGATGTGTCCGGTGTTTGGGAATAGAGTAGCGTCACTGATAGAGAACATGACAATTCTGCACAGAGACCGCCTTCGATCATGTGCCCATTGTTACGCCAGCCACTTGAGATTTTGAGCTAACAGCATGCATTGACCTAGATGGACAAGGTCTCGTGCAGGAGGCTTGCAGAGAAGCTCACGCCATGCTCTGAACGCCAGCCATCCATCGTCCTCCCCAAACAGGAGATGGTCTGTTGCCAGACCGCATAGGATCGACATCATCTGACTCCGGTTATCTGCTTCAACGATGGTGGTGGTGGTGGCGGCTTGTTTGAGGGTGCATATCCCGCCGTGTTGGGTCAGGGCTGAAGAAGATTAGCCAGAAAAGCGTGCTGGTCGAATCATCGATCTCGCAAAACATGCCAAAAGTGGGAAGAGTCCAGAGAAATCCACCCAGCAGCACGGAGAAACGGTGACAAAGCTTTGATGTGTCCTGCAAAGCAAAGCAAAGCAAACCATCCTTTTTGTTGCACGAACGGATGTGGATGTTACTTCCCGCTCACAAGAATTTGAACTGCGTCAGCATCTGAAGGTTTCAGACCTGAGCCGACTTTTCTGGACGGGACCGCGGCGAAGGTTCCAGCTCCACCATTGCAACCGGTCTCACGGGCCTGGATACGCGACCAGCGATGGGCGGTGAAAAGTGGGAATTTTTGACTTCAGTGGTGCGTTGTTTGGTACCGGGTATGTGATTTCGGATACACGGGCCACTGAGCCACGTGGATCAGACCCAGATGGGTCGCAGTGCAGGACTACTGTATGCTAGATTAGTGCCCTTACCGAACGCGATTATGGCACCGTCTTTTCAGAGTTACTCGAGACGGAATTATGTTGAGGTGCCGCTCGGCCTGCTTCGGGTTGTGCCTTCGGGTTTCGCATTTGCCTGCTGTCACGGGCTGAAAATGGAAGACTCGGTTGCCTGAGCTGACCCGAACGGGGCAGAAGTACTTCACATAAGGTTGTACTCTAGCACGCCTTTGGTGAACAAACCGATGGATGATTTGGCAGGCATTGGCATGTATGTTGACGGCTGGTATTCCCGAGAAGAGCCGAATACGATGTATCTTCATCCACTGGCAATCCATCGCACTATTTGTCGATTTTGAGCAACGGCATATCACTGTTCGGTCTAGTCTTGTAAGCATGCTGAAGCTCAAAGTAATCTTGATGTTGTCATGAACAGTCAGTAGATGGCCATTAAGAATTTCCAACGATATACAGATCTAGCTAGCTTCAGAGGATGCCGGAGCCGTCTTGTCACTCGCTTACGGGTCGTGTGCCTGATGTGGTCTTGCCGTCAATCTGGACAACGGAAAGACTGAAGCCTGATCGAAAGCGTTTCTGTCTTCCCGCATAGAAGCTAGTCTAGACTCTCCACGAACAATTGGCCTGAGTGTCAGCAGTGGCCTTAAACGAACCAACGTGTCAAGACTGCAAATTCATTGTAACCAGTGAAAGAAGAAAGCGAGTCTGTTGAGAACATCGATGAAGCATGAGAGACGTACTGTCAAGTGGACTTCAGTCAAGTTGGCAGGCGGTCTGACACAGAAGCGCCGGGTTCCTGCTCTAGCATGACGTAGTGGTACCTCAGATGTGAGGCACACGGTAGACGCACAACAGTGTGCACGGTGGAAGGAGCAGCACCAAGATATGCTGCGGTCAAGTGATGAGCGCACGCAAACATTTGCTGATGGAACGACAGTGAAAGAGAACAGTTCAATCCCTATATGTTTCTATGGGTAAAGCCATCCCATATGTCTTGTACATCTGGAAATGAAGTGAAGAAGTTGATGTACAGAAGAAAGAAATGAATCCAAAACCGTCTTACCACCAAAGCTACAATCCAATCACTTCCCCTGATGCGCTGCTGACATCTCGCATCTCTGTCTCTCTTCAGCTCTGAATGGCACCTGGAGCGACCGGGCCCGTAGGTCCACCGTAGAAGGAGAAGCCGGGACATGCCGTCAATGCAGTCTGGTTGACCTTTCCGATTGCTGCGCAGTTCAGGCTCGATGTGATGTTGTTCAGAGCATTGTTCAGAGGAGCCAGAGCAGTCGCGCTCAGACCGGTGAGCAGTGGTAGCTCAGCCTTTGCAAATGCCGATGCGAAACAGATCGGGTTCTTTGCAACCTGTTGTGCAGTGTAGGCGCCGCTGCTAAGGGTCTGGGGGTCGATCGCATTGTATGAGTTGACACGTCCCTGGTTGCAGCCAACGCTGAGGATCTCGGGTTGAGTTTGAGCAAAGTAGAGAATATCGGCCTCGACTAGACCAAACCATCAGTACGTTCTTCAAGAGGATGGTAAATGTAACTTACAATAAGGAATTGTGTACTCGTCGGTCGGGTTGCGCTTGTACCAGTTGTCTGGGATGCGCTCGTTTCCTGGGACCCATTTCAACTACGTTGGTTAGTACAACATTGTGACCACTATGCGACTCCAAGGGCACTCACGTTGTTCTCAGGACCTTGGATGGACATGAAACTCTTCAACACATTCTTGTTCAAGATACCCTCTGGGTTCTCTGCACTCTTGTTCGACATGAATCGGTAGATGAAAGTGAATGCTGCCTGAGACACTTCAATACCAGTGAATGGGAGGTCTGTCACTTTGTTAGAATTTTCAATCATCGACATACAAGATCACACTACTTACAGGAGTAGTATGGGTTCTTCGCAACGCTCTCTCTGAAACGTTCGCCACGGAAGTCACGCAAAACTTCGAGATTGTAGTTTGCTGTTGCTGCATTTGGCTGTCTGTTATACAACTGGAAGATGTTAGCAACTAGTTCTGGCTGTGATATCGTGTATGCTTACGCTGTTGAATTGAGACATGATCAGTCTGGTGTTGCTACCGTATTGGTTGAGGTCAGATTTCAGGGGAGAGCTGTCTGCCTCGTAGTTGTTGTGTGAACCAAGGATACCGGTGTGTGGCACTCCTCCAATGGACCAACTTGATCCGTCACCATCGACGACGGCACCGTAGACGGCAAGGAAACCGCCAAGATCCTATGATCATATTAGCAAGACGATCATCTATGAAGTGATCACAACGTACCCTTCCCATGCCAAAGACTGTGTTAGTGCCATCGATGAACTGCTGGATCGTTGCACGGCCGTTTCGGGGGATGTAGCCGCTTTCAAAGTCAGTCTCTTGCGCTAATGTGTCGAGTAAGTTCCCTTACTGGTTGGCCATGGCGTTAAGACCAGGACATTCTCCACGCTGGTCGGTCGGACCAGGTGCGATGAACTATCACTATGGTCAGTTTTCCACCTACTGAAACACGATCCTGATTGAGACTCACAGCATGTGCGCCCTGGTTGGAGACATATTGGGCCTTTGCGTCGAATGGTGGAGGGACCAAAGGCAAGGCGCCGGCGCCTTGAGGTGAAGCAATTCTCTTTGTGAGAGCGTTGGCTGCCAGTGGTCCTGTGAGCTTGTCCATCATGTGTGGAAAAGCCACGACATTGGAGATGGTAGCAGCCACAATGGCTGTGGAGAATAGAGAATACTTCATCTTGCTAGAGAAGGCTGGTCGTGTGGTTGTTGTTAATCGTTCTGAAGTTGCAGCGAGAGATCATTCTTATAGACATGTTCTCTTCGCAAATGGATTGAGGATGTCATGATGAAAGATGCAGAGGGGGAAATTGCAAGCCATGCCACCTAGTCGCATAGTCGAGGTCATCATTGTGTAAATTGAAACAGCACCTCTTCGTCGAGAGGCAAACTCTCTATAGGCATTGTAAGCGGTGGACAATAGTCAAACCTATTCACACTCTCTTTGGAAATGTCACGCCTGGCATTGGTCGATCCCCAGATTAAGCTCTGGGATATAATCTGGTACCTGACCAGAAGGACGTGTAAGCTATCTTGATCAGGACAGGACTGCACGGTCCGGATTGCTGCAAAGAGAGCATGGCGTTGTCTGAATTGTCATACGAAAGCATGTAGATGCTCCATTTTGGAACCATTGGCCTAAGACTTAGCTGTGCCACCCCCCGTGGCAAGAAGCCACCACGTCGATCCTCCACAATATGTCATGAAAGTTCAAGAGCTAGGAGTCAGCTTCACCATGTCTGGATGATCTGGACGATCTGGACCAATCCGTCCTCGCATCTGAAATTGCTCGATGAACTCTCCTTGATGCTGCGTCGAGGGTAAGCACCAAGTTAGACGCTTGGAAAGGTAAGCTTGTTTTGAACTCTCCGAAGCCTCGGCTAGTCAGAGTATCTCAGGACAAAGGCTACAGTGTTCACTGCCCACACGCGACACCTGCTTGCTTCTCACCACGGTCTCTCTGTATCTGAGAAGTCGATAGACATTGACCAGCATATGTTCGTGAGCTTCGCGCGTCCACCTCGATAGTCTCGACATCCGAGCCATGACCAGGTTGGAATGTCGTTGGAAAGCCGAAGAGCATGTCGTTGGCTAGACGCGGTGTCCTCGATTGTGGGGAAGTCGATCATTGTGGGAAATTGGGTCAGGGTCGCCCACGCCCATCACACTCAAACTTATGCCCTTGTTGATCTCCCACACCATGCTAAGCGTCAGGGGGCGCTCCCATATTGCATTCTGACTTCTGTACTTTGTCGGAAAAAGCAGTTAGAACGTGTTCTGGGAGCCGAGGCATGTTTCTGAGAAGCAGATCAGCGCTTGAGAGACGATTTGCTTCCCCAGATTTCCGGACACTTCATTTCCGACAGGCGCAGTGCAGATGAAGCACTAGCCAACGGCTTCACAATCACCATGCCTGACGTGAGAAACCCTCCCGATATGATTGGACAATCCCAGATTCCGTGCGCACCATCACGCTGATCTGGTCGAGGCCTCCAGCTTGAGGTCATCAGGGGGAGGCGACACGAGTTTCAGTGACTTCAGCTTGTTTGCCAATGTCTAAGTCTGGTACGAGCTGAAGAGCGTCAGAATCGATCGCGAAGATCTTAGCAGGGAGGAGCCATATTGCAATGACAAGTGTTCTCAGCTTTGGTATGAAGATCATCCGGTGATGTTCCGGCAAGGACGCTCGGTGCAAGCATTGTTGGTGTCGATTACAATTGTCCTGTGGATATTACATTACGAGGACATCGGAATTGCCCAAGCACGGAATCAACGATAGTGTGGGATCCTCTTTCGAGCTTCAGTTATGACTTGGACTCCCGTCAGGAAACTTCCATCTACTCTGTGCCATGCTCCACCCCACAACATGCATTTATCGCCTAAGACTCTGGCCAACTCCTCATCGCAGCAGACCTGTGTGTCACCGTGCTTTTACGAGACCGAAGCAAAGTCTACTTGCAAGTACGGCGCAGCGACAGATCACAGTGCTGCCGGGCGGCCATTCTGACTGCCTGGCCATCAAGGGTATCCTGTAATGTACTATCCTGTGGTGTATGCAATGCTCACCCGCTAAAGGTAAGGAATCGTCAAGGCAACGGAGAATACTTCCGTGCGAATAGCTTCTGTCAAGAAACTCATACGAGACGACCGCGATCCTCCGTATGCACTTCAGCCAAGTTGGCGTCGTTGCAACCGGAACGGCAAGACGACAGTTACCCTGGCTTTTGTCATCGTCTCGCAGAACAATGTCATCAATATGACATGCGGGAACTTGCATGG
>JAOSBN010049877.1:0-14670 GCA_027563595.1 Erythroxylum suave | reverse complement strand
ACTTGTGTCTGGATCATGACATCCCGAACGAGTGTCACACCATACCCAGAAAAGCTTAGCATCGACCTCTGCGACCTTGCCGACTCACTAAGCGACTGCGCTCAGGAGAACAACGCCCTTGCATAATATGGCTGGCCGATGGGCATATCTTTCGTTTGCCAAAATGCTCACTGCCAGAGTCAGGGCAAGGAAGTGGGATGCAATCTACTCGGCGTCGCACCTGATTCAGCATTCACAGTAATCCATTCGCATGCCTCACACGACTTGCAGCTTGGTTGGCCTGGAACGCGGCATTCTGAACTGCTCCTTTGCATCCTCGACCAACTCGTAACCTGTTTGTAGGCGCTACTGGTCAGTGAGGCCGTCCTCGACTACGGAGCCAAGATGACATCCTTGCATATGCGATAGTGATACTCATCCATATCAGGTGCTGTGGCGCTGGTTTCCTATGAACAGCACGTGCTCGACATCTTCTGATTGGCTATTTTCGGTATCGCGGCAGGGTCTCTTCTGCAGTAGCCGTCGGCACTCAAGTCCTACGCACGACCAACATGTCCGAATCGGCTCCGTTATTCGTACTTTGCTATCATTCTAGAGTCACGATGGCTGTCGGGCATCCTCAGACCTGCATGCATCGGCGCCACCTCAAGACGTCCCGTTATTGCATTCTATCATGTAGATTAGGACTGTTGAGGTGCCGCGCTCCTCACCTCTGCAGGTTATATAAGGGCTCGCCTGACAACCCGTTGCAGTCAAGGTCAGCTTGAAGGTTGATCCTAGAGTAGTACGTCGCCATGCCTTCACCAACCTCAAGAGCAAATGAAGAGCAAGCGCGGCCTTGTCGAAATTGTGGCGAAAAGCATGGACGTGTCCAAGGCCATTACTGGTCAGACTGTATACTGGTTTCGCGCCGAGCCAATGAGAGAGAAAGCTCTTTGGATACCAGGAAAACGACAACAATCCTTCTCCGGCTCCCTGATACCCACGCTGAGCAGAATCGATTACATCGTCAAATTTGGACCAGTTTTCAGAACGAGCGAACATTGAATGACGAGCTGAGGGCATCGATTTGGCGAGCCAACCCAACCAAGGGCAAACTACGGGGCGAGGCTCCTCTCGTATGGCTCAGCGTCACCAACCCCGGAGGAAAGAAGATCCAAACCAGAATGGAAACAAAATTCAACATGACATGGCAGGAAGCCGGGACCTGGTTGGCGTCTGGACAGGGCACTTTGCCGGTGGCATGGGTCAGTATCAAGAATCTGCCATTGCTCGACTCAGAATAGCAGTGCACCAACGTGTGCCCGCAAAAGAGAAAGACCTCTTCCAGCGAGAACTCAGTCACAGGACTCCTGTTCTCAATGTGTTGAGAAGGGCAGCCATCTGGGTCATGTCAACATTTTGTCAACATTGAAGTGAAATGGCCCAAACCGGGTCAAAGTGCTGTTGGCAGGCGCAAGGAGGCAACTTGGTTGCTTTGGTGGTCCGGAAATCACCTCGCAAACCATTCGCTACCACACGGGTGGCTGCACGACTTCGAGCGTCCAAGAACAAGGTCATCGAAAGTATTCAGCCGCATTCGATACGTCGACGGCTGTGGCTGATCTACTGAGTTTAACATGAAGAGTACGGTACCGCATAGCGCGATGGTCGATGACGGCGCTCAAGGCTTGCCGTCTGCACCGTAAGATGACTCGCCAGGTTGATGCGACAGGGAGCCTGAAATGAGAAATCCACCAAGATGCAAAAGGCCGGGCTCCAGATGAAGGGATGGGTGGTGAGGTTGTGTTTCAGGGTGGTGTTGTAGCAAATCCCAGCACGACGTCTGTCGCCGTACGACGATTGGATATGTGTCTGCTGCTAGTGGCTCCCTCCCCCTGCCAATGGCCGGGCGGATCCCAGCTCAATCTCAGGGGTTCCGTCTTGGCATCATTTCCAGCCTGCACATCACCCGCTGCAACACAAACAACGCCCGCCCCGTCCTAATGCGCTCAACGTGCTCAGTTCACGCTCAACACCATGTGCTGGGCCCGGCGGTTTCACCTGTCAGGGAGCACTGCCTCGCGCCTGCCTGGCTCGGACTGGGTTTTCCGCTCACGGATACGTCTGCCCCCTGGCAGCCACCTGTCAGGAGCCCACCCCTAATGCACATCCAAGCTCCATCCGTCTTGCCCGTGGGTTATTTTGGGTACGCCTGGGTAACGCTCCCCAGTCCTGTTTGCCCTTCGCTTCGTTGGCTCCCCTGATACCTGCTGATGGACAGTGATTGTCTCCGTCCAAAGTGGCAATTTCCGTCATCATGGGTCGGGAGCTGTGGCCGTGCCGTTTGTCGACTGCCCGCCGTTGCCATATAGCGTCCTGCCCGCTGCCATGTGTGACGAAAGTCTTTGCAGTCCTTCCTCGTCGCCGCTGTTTCTTCCAGTCATTCCTTTGCGCGAGCTCGCTCGCCATATCGTTCTTTCATCAGTATACAGTCGTTCTTTCAGCTTTCTGTTTTTACCGCCACCATGTGGCACAAACTCGCTGCCATCCTGGCCGTCTGCCAATCACTCGTTTCCGTGCAAGCGGCTCCGACATGGCCTTCTACGATTGACGAGATCGAGGATCTCATGATGCTTCAAGCAGGTTACCGCAGTCGCGCATTTGCTGCTCCCGTCATTCCTTGCTCAAACAGCCCGGTCCAAGGCTTTCGATTCGCTGCTGGTTTTGTCCGGACTGCTTTCCATGATGCTATAGGTCACGATGCTGCAGGCGGTACTGGTGGTCTGGACGCTTCAATTGGCTACGAACTCGAAGGCTCATTCAAGGTTCATAACACGGGCCCCATCTTCAATGCCACGCTGCAATACTTGTATGCATTCTACAACGAAAAAGCCTCCATGGCCGATCTTATCGCACTGGGTCTTTATTCGTCCGTGAGAAGTTGTGGTGGACCTATTGTTCCTATCAGAGCTGGCAGGATAGACGCAACTTCGGCTGGTCCGGATGCTCTTCCTGATGCAGCAGACTCCAAAGAAGTGTTGATTGGACGGTTTGCAAAGATGGGATTGAATCCTCAGGAAATGATTCAGCTGGTTGCATGTGGTCATACTCTAGGCGGTGTACATCCTGCACAGAACCCGGCCGTCACCACGGGAAATCAGGCACAGGCGCAAGCTCAAGGTGTCCTGACATTTGATACAACTGATGCAGGGTTCGATAATCGAATTGCAACTGAGTATGTTTCTGGCACGACAAGAAATCCACTGGTCGTTGGACCAGCGGCACTCAACTCCGATCTCAGAGTCTTTCAAGTCGACAACAATGTGACGATCAGAGCAATGACTAACCCTAATGTGTTCAACGGCGTCTGCCAAAGTGTGATGCAGAAGATGGTCGAGGCTGTTCCGAGAAGTGTTCAGCTTAGTGACGTGGTTCAAGCATATGATGTCAAGCCTGGTCAGCTAAACCTCAACGTCCTTGACAATGGCGCTTCTCTTGGCTTCTCGGGCGAGATTAGAATTAGGACGACTAGCCTCTCGAAGGGCGAAATCGCCAAAGTTTCCATTGTTTATAAGGATCGAAGTGGTGCTGCTTGCTCGGGGTGCTCCATTGATGCTCAGGGGGCAGGTGATGCCACAGGTTTTGACGAAACATTTTCGGTAAGAAGGTTACATTTTCCACCCCTTCCAGATGACTAACACTTTCTTCAGTTCTACGGTTTCTCTGGGAAGATCAAATCTATCTCATCATTTAACGTTGTCATCACAACGACTTCTGGTCAGATAAGAGTATACAGTAACAATGGCCAAGGCTTTAAGGTCAACGACAATGCCTTTGTCCAAGTCTCGAGCAGCAGTCTCAGTGGCAACAGCTTGAATGTCGTCGTTGCCGTCCGCAGTGGTCAACAAGGCACTCCCTTGATGAGCTTGTCTGTGAAGAATGCTGCTGCCTACAACTCCCTAGCTGGCATGTCCAAGGTTTCCCTGAGCGTATCAAAGATTTGTGGAGACGACCTCTACACGTACTACTCTGGTACCGCCAATATCACTCCGGCGCAAGCCAGCACTGCCAAACTGACTGTATCAATTGGTGGCACTGCTGTTGATGCATTCAGAAACGTGAACTTTGGACCCAGCGGCACAGCACCAAAGTGCGGTGGCTCGACTACCACGACCACCACAACTACCACCACATCTACTACTTCCACCACTACCACGTCGACGACCACTTCTACCACTACCTCTTCTACTTCTACCACCTCGTCTACCACCTCGTCTACCACCTCGTCTACCACCTCGTCTACTACGTCGTCTACCACCTCTGCTACTTCCACCACTACCTCTACTACTTCTACAACGACTACGGGCTCACAGAGCACCACTACCTCAACCACCACGACTTCATCAAGCTCTTCAACTACTACGACTACTTCTGGCTCCAGTAATAGCGGTACCTTGACCTCGACCACGACTTCAAGCTCAACCTCGGGATCTAGCCTAACAACAACTTCAACAAGTACTTCTACCACTTCACTGACTGGTACCACCACGAGCAGCTCAACCTCTACAACCACCAACACCGATGATGGCATTATCACCAGCACCACCACCACAACGACTAACTCTGACGATGGTATCATTACGAGCACAACGTCGTCGGATGATTCTGATTACACTCCCCCAAGCTGGACAGCATGGGACCCAGTGCCAGAGCCCGGTCCAACAACATCTGTCTACCCAATGCCATCATACCAACCAGATCCAAGTGCGACTGCGACGGAAGAATGGGGTGCCTGGACTACCTCTGTCGTCACCGCAATCACTACCTTCTGTCCATCGCCGACCGAGATCATCCATAATGGCAAGACCTACACAGTAACCGCGGCAACAACACTTACAATTACCGACTGCCCATGCACGATAACGAACAGCCAAAGCGCAGGCGATGGCTATAGCCCGACATTCCCCACTGCCGGTCTGCCGAACAGTGCAATTGACATCATCAGCTCCATCTACAAGGACAATTACAACGAGCCAGCACCATCTGACGGAACTGATGGTGGTAACAAGAATGTTGAAGGCCTGAACCTGGCCATTCAGGTCAGCATCGTCACGCCAACAATCACCGGTACTACTGCCGTCGGTTCTACAGATGGCTGGGGATCATGGTCAACTCCAACCACTACACCTGTAGATGCTGGTAAACCTGGCGTCTCGGCAACCGCAACCACAAGTGGCAAGATTGGTTCCTTTACCGGTGCCGCCAACATGGTCGTGGCGCGTGGTGAAGCTGTAATGGTGGGTGCTGCGGCTCTTGTGGGCGCAGTTGCCATGATTTTGTGAACATAAAGTTCGTCGTTTGTAGTTCGACGCATTGAGAGGTTGGCGGTCTGGGCACGGTCGAATTCTACCGCCCAAGGAGGACTGCCAAGTCACAAGCATCAATTTCATTTCTACTTCGTTGAGAAAGCCTCGATTATCTGTCCTCAGCAGGAGAGCGGGCGTTCAGATCCGAGTAATCTAATCCTTTAACGTCATTAAAGATCGGGCGGATTGTGGTTGAATGTATTTACGGAAGTCAGGTTGGCAAGGGGTTTCGAAGAGGCAAAGCGTTGCGGGAAGAGAAGAGGCACACAGACAGGAATCGGAATTGAGTTTCTCGTCAGTGTCACATCGGCTGCCACAAGTTCTCACTAAGGAACCAAGTCGGTAGGGAAATATGAGTCGAATATACCAATTTTGGGAAAGAGCAAGCGATTGACGATTGAAATGAAGCTAAAGCGGGATTTACGTGAGAAAGAGATCAATCTGTAGTCATTCATAGTTTAGTCTTAGTTTTGAGGAAAGTCGACAGAGTAGTAGACAGCCAGTGGCTGAGCTTGTCGAAGACGAAATGAGAATGAATGAACAACCAGCTCGCGAAGAGCAGGTTTACTTGAAACCAAAGGGAACCAAGTCGATCGTCCGTGAACGAAACCAACGATGACTGGGGGCGGTGGTAGGGGAGATCCAATCGGAAACAGCGTGTTTTGATCGACGAGCCTGGTGAAATGAGCTGATAATCTCCACCGCTCGTCGATGTTGAGAGGTCTTGTGCTGGTGCGGCTGAACCTGGCGGTGCGCCTGGGCGCCTGGGCGTTGTGTTGAGGTGCGGTGTTGTAACGGACGGTGATTGCAGAGGCTTGGTGCAGTGAGTCCGTGCGGAATCGTGTTTGAGAGGTTGATGTCACGAGTCCTTGTCTCCGTCGGGTCTGCGAGTACGTCTCGCTGTATCGCGGTCTATCGATACGCTGTATGTGAAGACCCTGTAGACGGGTGTGGGTGGGTTGACGTCTGTCCCGTTCGTGAGTTGGCTGGCGGATCTTGATCGACGATGGGTCACGCGCCACTGTCTCGACGTGGGTTGCTGGAACCGTGATGTCCGTGGGATGGCTTCTGGTGTGGTTCTTGTGGCTGCAGGCTGTTGAGGCAGTTTCAGAGTGGTGCTGGCGTTCGCTTGTTTGGCCTGCAGGGGTGAAGTTTTGATGGCCCCGGTGGGGCGATGTGGCTGCGGGCCGGGCCTGCTGACAGGGGTGCTGCTGATGTACTTGTGCTTTGGAGGAGGTGGATTGAAGCTGGAGGTGGTGTGTTGTGCGTCGATGATGGCTGGTCGTTGAGATGGGGTTGTTGTGTGCTTTTCGAGTGGAGGTGAGGACGTTGTTGTGCTCGATAGGTGTTGTTCAGCTTATGTGTGGGTGTATAGTTCTTGATGGTAGGTTGAGTTAACGTCGAGGACAGCTGTCTGTCATCTATGCAGAAACTATGTTCTTTTGGGTCATCTCAGCTTGCTGGATGAAGTCAGCAAAGGCTTACGTTGTCCGCGGAGTGTTCATGCACACAACCTGGGCGCCATCATCCTTTCGTCCTTTGCCCCGCTCGGCTCTCCAAACCCACGAAGCGTACTAGAAGTTGACCTTCGACTGAGCGCGTCACTCATCGCATCAATGCTTTTAAGCAAGCACATGCAAGTGACCAACAGCGTGTGAATCAGCACAAGGTAGGGATCTCGCTCATCAACCGACATCATGGGTGGCGCATCCCTCTGGCTTGTTCCCCTGGAGACAAGCCCCTTCACCAAGATTGCTCAAGAGCTCATCACCGACACCATCCCACCCAACTTCTCGCACAAGGTCAAAAAGCACAACTTCATTCCCCATGTCACCATAACGTCTGACATCGACGCGCAAGCAACCTACGGTGCCGCCGAGGACAAAGCCCAGGCCTGGCTCGACGGACTTCAGCTACCAGAACTCACCAGGGGAAAGAACGAGTGCTTCGTCGAACTCGACCACCTGGAGGTCGGAGACCCTGTGTTCAGGAAGCTGGTCGTCGAGGTCACCAAGGATCCAAACCTGGTTCGATTGGCAGAGGCGTGCAGACGGTTGGCTGTGGATGAGAGTGGCGCCGAGGCGTGGGCGAAGAATGACTACGCTCCTCACATGAGTTTAATGTACGCGGACATGGACAAGCAGGACGTCAAGCAGAAGATTGGGTTGGTCGAGTTACAGATTGGGTGGGCACTGGGGAGTCTGTTCGACTGTTGTGGTGGCACGTTGTGTATGGGTGGGAACTTGGTGTTGGTCGATACGAGTCAGGAGGTGGAGGAGTGGAAGGTCATTGCGAAGAGGGAGATGCCGGCCGTCATGTGGAGGATGAGTCGAAATCTGATTTGATGCCGTGAGATGTCATGGAAGGTGCTGATTTCTACGCGTCAGATCTGCTGAGAGAGGTGTTGGTTACTTTTTGTCAGCGGTATAAATAATCGATATGCTACAAGTACGTTGACGCTGGAACAAACAGTGTTTCGAAAGTCAGGAATGACCATTGACAATGCAGTTCGACGGCATGGCGCTCTTCAAATTCACTTCATGATAAGTGAGTGTTGTTCAATTAACTGGTATTGAGACCACGAACCATCAATTGCCCGGCTAGGGGCGCCTAATAAGTACGATCTAGGACTGCATGCTTTTACACGTAGAGAAGGTCATAGACCTGCAACGGAAGATCTTCATTACTGTAAGCGTGTCAGTGTACGAAGTGTTGCTCTCAAAGTGGCAAGATGTGGTGGTGGGTCAACCACAATGACCATCTAAATGGCTAACAAGATGCCCAATACGTAGACAGTGATACAGAGGCTGCGTGTTGGGCGACCTGGATAGGCGTCGCCACGTGACATGGAGCACTAGTCAAGAGATTGCCGCGCTGATATCGTGTTGAGTGCTAGTTGGACGCCTGCATACTATTCGCAGCGTGTCGCTTCAAGGTACTGTCGCAATGAAGGGTGTAACAGATTGGTCGATTTGACGAAGATGGTTGCAGGTAACGATACGGTATTGATCGCGTCATAATCAAGGCGGAGCACGGAGTGAACCACATGTCAGCCACCTCATAATTTACTCCATTTCCAACCCTGTAAATCCAAACTCACGCGCGTCTTGGGCTCGAAACTCCTCCTTGCGTACTGCTTTGTCACTTCACACAAACCCGATCCTACTAGTAGCTCAACCAAGTCTGTTCCTATCATGGTCATTGAGGGTCGATGAGCCGAATGTACGAGCGCGACCGGTCAGCTCACCACGAGAACCTGCTGATATACTCCCATTACGCTCTGGAGTCTAGGACTTTGGCCCCAGCAACCCGGACTGTCAACACGCAGAATCTGATAGACCACATCACTGCGAAAAGGCCATCAAGAAAGTCTTGAGCAGTAGTGGCGGTGGCAGCGATGACGGTGACATGGACCCACTAGCGGTCAAGACCTCGTCCATTGTGCTTGTCCATTGTTTGCAAGCTCGCAGAATCCCGGTAAGGAAGCCTTGAGCGCCATCGACGCTACTCTCCCGTTTGATGATTGTGGTCTTGATAGAGATGATGCTGCCGATCAGCCGCACATCTGGCGATCCTAGCAACGATCAGCAAGAACTCCAGCAGGGTGAGGCATTCGAAGCTTGTGACAGTGACCAGCCGGGCACTTCATGACACGAACAGGTCGATGTGCAGACTATCCAAGTTACGCGTCTGCAAGTACTCCCTCGATCCCCTGGTGCAGAGCAATTTGACCATGTTGGTTACTTTGTAGAGGGGAGGTCAACGCGAGGCCTTATCTTTCCGGCTATACATTGTTCTGGTCTCACCCTGTGATGTACTCGAGGATTCTGCTATCTTCTCGTTAATCCGGCATCAAGTGTGCAGGGAAATGCATCAGTCTGAGCACTTTCAAGACATCATGAGCGTGGCCTCCATCTCTCGGACGCAACATCTATTATGGAGATGGGTCAAGTTGATGTGGGGTTTCACCGAGAGTGACTTTGGCACATTCGTCGTTCCAAACGTAGTCTTTGGTGTGTCTTGCTCTATCTCACGAGAGGACCGATCAGTCGGCTATGCGCAGTTCTCCAGTCTGCTTCTGTCACGACTTTTCATCACTGTTTTGTTCAATTGGACAAATCTGCTGGTATTCGACCTCAAAAACCAAAACACTCCAGAAGCTGTCCTAGAAGACTCTATCAATAAACCCTGGCGTCCAATCCCATCGGGAAAAATCACCATTAGACAAACCAAAGTACTGACTTTGGTCGTTGTTCCTCTGGCACTCTTCGTTAACATTATCATCGGACGCTGGAAGGAGTCCACATTGCTCCTATTACTAACATGCTTATATCATGATATGAAAGGAGGAGATGGCATCTTCCGAAGTCCGATTATTTCTCTGGCCTTCGCGGTTTACAATACTGGCTCGCTGATGACTATGATTAACACCTACGACAGTATCACGATTCATGACTACGTTTGGATCAGCATCATCAGTTGTATCATCTTGACCACAATGCACGTTCAAGACTTGAAAGACCAGGAGGGTGATGCTCTACGCGGACGGAGTACGATCCCACTCCAATTCGGAGACAGGTTCGCTCGTTGGACAATTGCAGTTCTCGTTCCCTTTTGGTCAATGGTATGCAGTGGCTTTTGGAAAGCAGGTGTCTTGAGCGCCCTGCCAATTTTCACAGGCATCTATGTCAGCGCGAGGACAATACGTTTGAGGGATCCAAGAAGTGATAGCAAGACATGGAAACTGTGGTGCTTGTGGACAGCACTTTTGTATCTGCTACCGATGTCCGCTAGGATTGGCTGAAGAGTGGGCTTGGACAGGACTGTGAGCGGGGTGAGAGGCAAACTAACATGCCAGAAGATGAGAACATCGCGTACTGTGATCGCGCAGATGTGACTGTGTTGTACTATGTACCAGCTGAACGGTATTGTGCAGTCTGTGAGGATAGAGCGAACGGATGGATCCCGTTGAGAGTTTCACACCACAGAAGAATCGATTAAAGAAATGACAATATTGGCTTAGTAAAATTACATGTCTAGAAACACACGCAAACGACCAAGAATTGTGGAGGTTTGATCTTTGGCTCTGTCCCCAATAAGGAATTGTGTCCCTTGCAAACGCACCAAAATTGTGACTTGCTTGCCGTGCAACTCTCACGGTAGCGAATGCAATCAATAGTCTGGTGAGATAACATAGATCTTGTCCCCACCAATGTTGCGTCCAGAAGGCACCAGGGACACACGAGGCTGTCACGTCAACAAAAAGAGCACGTGCAAACGGATCTAGATATGGTAGACTATTTGGGATCCTAGTACCCAATTCAAAAGCCTGCGAAACTTTGGCGCCGTCAGGGCCTGACGTTGTCGATCCTCGGCGCCTGCCAGGTTTGTGCTGTACCATAGTGGTTCGAGACACATTTAACCTGATCGTGGTTTGAAGATGAGCCAACAATCCCCCGGCCGGCAAGTCACTTGGTCTCTCATGTCTCGTTCGACAGAATCAATGTCAAAGTCTGGCGGAAAGAAGGCTCGATGACTTTTGATCAGCGCCGCGGTAAGCAGACGAAGTTCTGCTGTTGCTAAGCTTTTGCCTACACATGCTCGAGGTCCTGTTTGTGAGTCAGCGTCTCATTGTGATAGCTCATTGCGATCGATCGCTGTCCCGAACATACCAGATCCAAAGGGTGCAAAAGCTCTTGCGTCAAGTATCAGCTCGGGACGGGTTGTCCACCGCTCCGGAATGTACGAATCAGGCTGAACGAACGCGGTTGGTACTATCGTTCGACTCATGGTCAGTTTCTGAACCCAGGAGGCATGTTGCTCTTCACATGAGCTTCGAACTCACATCGCATGATTGTGTACCTCGGGGCAAGAACTTTTGTCCCGGGAGGAATCCATATATCTTCAGTGACCCAGAGACCTTGGCTACCTGTTATACGTGATCCTACAGTCATGGCTGCTGGTATCAATCGCATCGCTTCGTTGATACATGCATCCAAGTGTGGAGCTGACGCTAAGGCTTGGAGACTGGTAATGTCCAGGTCGCAAAGCTCTTGGTATATCTTCTCTTGATGCTCGGGATACCTAGCTAACATATACCATATGGCCACGAGGCTCGGATGAGTAGTGTCGCTGTAGCACTGGTCAGAGTGACTGACAGACCGTTAACATTACTCACCTGCCTGCGACCATCGCAGTTATGATATTTCCGCTGAGAATGTCTTTTCGTTCTTGCAGGGTCTGTATTTGGTTGTCCTCGTATTCCTCAATGAGATAGGAAGCAATATCTTGCTTTTTGCTTTGCAACTATGTTGAGCTGTTAGTCCTTGCAATACTCTGACGCTACTGGAAAACAATCTTTGACTCACCTTCATTCTCTCACCCATTCGCTCGTCGCAAAAAGTGACCATTTCTGTGAAATCTTTGACAAAGCCGAACCAAGGAGTAAATGCAAACCCGCAACGCACAGCCCATATTACTTCGTTCAAGATACCTAACATGGCCAAAGCGTTCTTTTGCAATATTATCTTTGGATGCCACTGGTTCGAAGTCATCATGCCGAAACTCTCATTGAGCACCATTTCTCCCATCGAGTCGAAAGAAAACCACGCCATTACATCGTTAACTAAAATTGGATCTCCATCATATCCTCTTATCGTACCAAGAAAGACTTCGACTTGAGCCAGTAAGCGAGGTAGATAGGTCTCGATGGCTAAGATCTGTCAGTCTCCAGGCTTATGTACGTGCCTTCTTTCGTCTGGTCAGGATCTACTCACCTCTTTGCGACATTGCCTTGCTCCACACACGTCTTCTTATAGAATGCTGTAATTCGTCTCGAACAAAGACTGGAGATGGTTTTGGATGTAACACATCGTACCAATCAGACTTGGTTGTCTTGCTTTTATGAGCATCCAAAAGTTCGATCGCCTCAGGCCGAAAGATAGATATCTCGTTGGGCCCTGGACAACCGTGAGTATCATGAATCCAACGGTCACGTATGGGTTAAAGTATCGCTCGAGAACCCAATTAGGCGGCACTTGTGATCATACCTGTTCTCACGATTTCACCATATTGTTCGTACATCCAGTTATAGACAAGGTAATTTTTCTGTTTAATGCACCAGATGGTATGCCATAATTTAGAGAGCTTGAAAAGACTCGGACCTGAGAATTGATGCAGTCGGTGGAAGAACAATCGATATGCTCCTATGCTAGTGAATAGTGTCGCCAAGTATGAACTGAACACAGCAAGTAAAGCTCCAGTGATATTGGTACCCACTGGCATCGACCAGTTCAAGAAGTGGTATGCCGCCATCAAGACCAGTGCATGACCAGATGCTATCCACGGTGCCTTCAGATGCCACTCGCCATTGATGAAGAGGACATGGTGTACGAGCAAGCCACAACCAGCTGATGAAGCAACGAGGACGGTCATCATTTCTCTAGCCATCGGTACAGCCTAGGACAGGACATCAAAAGTGCCGACACGACTGACTGGATTTCCCGAGGACAGACTTTATCCTGTGCTCTCGTAGACCTTCGGTAGTCTGGAGTCCGTTTTCTCACAGGTTGTTGACCTCCAGGTGAGGTCAAATGAATCGAGGTATAGACACTTCATCGATGTCATAGGCATGACTTATTGAGAATACTGGCCAGACAAGGT
Source organism: Erythroxylum suave (assembly GCA_027563595.1). NCBI lineage: Eukaryota > Viridiplantae > Streptophyta > Magnoliopsida > Malpighiales > Erythroxylaceae > Erythroxylum > Erythroxylum suave. The sequence goes on along the minus strand of JAOSBN010049877.1, from coordinate 1,660 downwards.
TCCGGGCACTCTTGAAGTCTGAGACAATACCTTTCATTACCATCACCTCGATTTGTGTATTAATTACCCAAACGTTCTTCTCTGATCATTGTACAAAGACAAGCGGCTCGTCACCGCCTGCAGAGTCATTGGCACCGAGATCCACTCTGACACCCCTGTCGACATCGTCTTGAGTGACAAACTTCGGCCCAATGACACATGATCGTGATCCACTGCATACTGACCGATTGCAGGATTGTTCACCAGCTTGGTGTAACACCTAGATGGCGGCCTATGGGTGCCAAACTGAGATCCTTCAGCAATCCTGCAACTGTTCAAAGTGCAATACAGTAATGGACAGAGACTGAAAGTAGCACTGATAGCGCCATTCAGATTATCTCAGCAGAATCCCTGTCAAGTGCTAGAGCTAAAGAAGAGTGTCAGTATTGGGCAGTCTCACCGGTTACCTCTGTACGAAGCAATCAGAAAGGAATCGCGTAGCCCTGCGGCCGCCACAATCGCAGCGTTGATCGATGTGGTAAGCGAGCGGCACGACGACACGACACACAGGAGCGCAAGATTCTACCACAAGTATGTTACCGCTATTCCTTCTGATCTGCACGCCAGCCTCAGTATTTCAACAGTGGTCTGGGCGGGCCGCGAGAAAATAGCTCAGCGCGAGACAATGGTGTTCAAGAAACCAATCTAAGGTGGTCAGTGGGTTAGCGAGATGGGCATCAATTTGGGCTTACGTCTGGGTTGAAGTTGGCGCACACTTTGCTTGAATGACTTATCGAGATCTTATTCATCGGTACGATGAATGACCCTGCAATACTGCAGGATGTGCTGTATCGTACTCGTATCCGTAGAGTCGCAGCACCGAGGAAAATTCAACGTTGGGAGATGTGGTCACAGGAAGTGTTGGCTATCGACAACGTACGGAGGATCGGGAAGGTATCTTCTTTTCGCCAGAATGTGACATTCTGGATGGAGCTTCGACTGAAAACTCCGAATCATTCTAGTCAAAGATTTTAGACAAAAGGGTTGGTTGAAGCTCCAGCTACACTATCACGTTACAGCCCGAAAGAAAATTGACATGCCAGCTGTGACAGCCTTATAGTGCCCAATACACAGGTAATACGCACGTCAGATGAGTTCATAGCTAGAATCTGCCTGCATCTAGAAGGTACAGCAGATGAAATGACTACATCAAGATCATTGCGTTGTGTGAAGAATAATCGCGAGAAGCTGTGCTGTGTAGTAGTGCCTGGCCTACCGAGACTATCAATTTGACTGAATCGTTGAAGCCGGTCGGATTGAACCACAGTGAGTCGAAGTGCCAGAGGAAGATTGGCGCAGGCAGAATGAGAGCAAAGAATTCACTGACCTGATCACAGCATTCTGAATGACTCCAAATTTGGTAGAGTGTAGTGGGAGCAGAAACCAGAATGAACCTAGAAATGCATATAGTGTTATGCCTCACCACTACTGTAACAGAAGATCTTCAAATAGATGTGCAAAGCTCAACTTCGCGCAGATTGCTCACTTGTTCCACGCCGAACGCCGTGCTCTGATACGTGAGCATTTGTCTCCTTTGGTGTGTCCATCTGACTTGTTCGCTCAACTCAAACCGCTCAAGAGAAAGTCACCAGCTTCGGGTCTCTCGGCAATCCATCTTCTC
>JAOSBN010049856.1:0-14670 GCA_027563595.1 Erythroxylum suave | reverse complement strand
TGCCGAGATATGACCACACACACTTAACCCGTCACAAATGACCAAATTACCCTTCCCATCGGTGATGGGATGTTACACCAAAAATGTTGAAAGTCGTAATTTGCACAACCTAAGAGTTGTGCATAAGATGATGCACGGTCGTGCATCTCTTATGCGCTTTGAAATTTCATTTTGTGTCATGTTTTCATTCGAATTCTTCTCCATTCTTCAATTTCATGTTTCCATACACTCACAAACACATCATGAAACATAAAATTAAGATCCAATTCTTTCTCTAAACCAAACAAAGACCTAGAATATAAATAAACACACATATTCACATAAGCCTATACATGCAACAATCACCTAAAAACCATCTATAAATGCACTCAAACACTTATTGGAACATCTTCTAAATTACACCTATCAACATCCCCACACCTAAACTTTTGCTTGCCCTTAAGCAAAAACAAAAACTCAAACAATCAAACCAAACACAAAACACATAAACACATATTCTTTCAACATGCATTAGTGAGGTAATGGCTCAAATCTCATGAAACCAACTTAACCCAAAACATTAATCTTTCAATTTGTGCCAACATACTAACTTATGCTTTCCTTGATTAAGCACTTTGAACTAAATATACATATTAATCAAAACATTAACACTCATTCATTCACTTATAGTACTTGTACACATACATTCATAATTAGTAATCAATTGAAAATACAACTATCACTAATTACTCCTTATGAAAATCCTCGCTATTTTTTAAAGATCATTAGGTTTTATTTATTAAAACATTTTTTTATTTCTTTAACATTAACCTGGTCTTTTGATGCGAAGGCAAACATTTTGTAGTGAATATCACTCAACTAGGCCAAATTTTTGTTATTTAGCTTTGTTGGAATGTCACTCTAGCCTTTTGACTTGAAGACAAATATTTTGTTGTGAATGCCCATGATACTTAGTTATATCACATTCTCAATTGGCTATAAACTCTATTTTTAACCTGATTTGTTTCGAAAAGGGCCAACGAAATAGTTATTTATTTAACACACACATTTTTTAACATGTAATTTATATTATAACCTACCTCATTTCTGTTTAATTAATTATCCTCATGAAAGATTACTAATGATGCTAACTCATTCAATTGACTCATAACTATAGATGTATATGAAAAAATTTCCTAAGGTGAACAAAATGAATATCATATCCTAATTATCATGCATATCCAACCAAAGATACTTAAAATATAAAATTCACAAATCAATATGCCTTTGCAAATTAAATGACTATGCTCAAAGCTAAACTAATTCCATCAAATTTTTTCCATTGACACAATTCATACATATGCTCACACCATATCAACCTAATCAAAAACTAACAATATGGTATGCAAAATTCACACACATATTACACGCTAATGCACAAACCTCCCCATACTTAGACAGCACATTGTCCTCAATATGAGAAAACAAAACACATGTATAAAATAAAAATGACAAACCATGATATAAATAAAAAGGTATGAGCATGAAACCTATTAAGGTGATAGAGATAATGATGGTGTTGGAGACATAATGTAAACAACTTGAGTAGTGAGGTATTTGTAAATATTCTTAATGTTGCATCGTTATTGTCGTTGTTTTTTTGTCACCTCTTTCAGCACTTTGTTGTCATTAGAGACCAAAGTGAAGACCTTCCCTAAGATTTCCTCTTCATCATCTTTAGTTTCTTCACTGGAACCCTAAGCTTGCTTCCCTAACTTATAATCCCTTCAAAAAACAAGAAAATTAGCAATCAAACCATTCCAAGAACATAAAAATTAAAACCTAATTACTAAAATTCAAAACAATCCTAGCTACATAACATTTGAATTATAACTACCAAACATTCTAAGTTATGATCATTAGCTTGACCTTGCATCCTTCAAACTTGGCTGAGATCAAGTATGAGTGGCTTGCTACCACCTTTTTCTCTACAAAGCAATTTTGTGGCTTATAAATAGGTTACATGTTGGGAGATATTGAAAAGGAAATAATTAATCGAATAGAAGAATTTTAATTAATTTTTGTAATGCCCTTTTTAGTAACAAATTATCAACATAGTCAGGAATTATGAAATCCTATGAATCTTCAATGGAATCAAACAGTTTGTGTTGTAAGAAGGTAAATTGCTCATCTTCTTCTACAATCATCATTGTCCACTCTTCAGCTTCAACTTCTTGAACAGGGACATCTGTATATTCCTTAAACTCTATATTCTTTGTCACATGTTCCTTATGACTTACTTCTTCAAAGCAGCCCTTCTCTTGCACTTTGATATACTCATCCATTATGTCTATTTTCATGCAAGAGCTGCTTTCTTTCAAGTCTTTATAGATGCTGAATTCCACATGGTCATCACCAATTTGAAGAAGCAATTTTCCTTCATAAACATCTATTAGTTCTTTTCCAGTATTCATAAAAGGTTGTCCAAGAATTAATGGATAGTTCTTATCCTCTTCAAAATATAATACAACGAAATCTATATGAATAATGAACTTGTCCAACATTATGATGACATCTTCCTCCACGTCAAACAGTTTCTTTATAGAATGATTCGCCAAATGAATAAACATCGAAGTTGGCTTCACATCACTGAGCCCTAATTTCCTAAAGGTCGATAAAGGCATAAGATTTATACTTACGACTAACTCACATAAACACTTTGCAAATTCTAACTCACTAACCACATAGGTTATTGTAAAGCTTCCAGCATCCTTCGTCTTAGAAGGCATGTGAATGGTGACACTAAAGCTCCAATTTTTGGTTCATGCTATCATTTGATTCTCTTTCCAAGTCTACTTCTTTGCTAATATGACTTTAAGGAACTCTGTGTACCTTGACATATGTTCCAATGCCTCCATAAAAGATAAATTAATTTGCAAATTTTTCAACTTCTCTATGAACTTTACAAAATAAGCACCCAGTTTGGTCTTTATTAAGCGTTGGGGAAATGGAATCTTTAGTGGATATGGTGGAGAGGCAACGTAAGGAGGATACTCATTTATATGTACGTCCTTCTTCTTTTCTTGGTCTTCTTCTAGGTGGGTTTTATATTATTTCTTCATTGATTACTCGAGCTCTTTCCCATTTATGAATGTGATTGCCTTAAATTGCTCCCTTAGGTTTGCTTTAACATTGCTCGGGATACTCCCCACACTTCTTGAAGAAAACACATTTACCAGTTGGCTCATTTGGATCTCTAAGTTATGAATAAATGAGGCATAGTTTTTACTTACTTGTTTGAGCTTCCTTTCCAGCCTCTTTTGGGCCTCAGCCATGTTTATGACCTTCCCTTCCACTCTCTTATGAGCTTCATCCATGCTTATGAGCTTGTCCATGATCTTGTCAAATTTATAGTCATTAGCATTGAAATTATTTTGTTGAAATCCAAATGACCATTGATTCCACAGTTGATTACCCGCATTGTTTAACCAAGAAAAATTTTAAGTGGTTCCTCCACCTAGGGTTGTAAGTGTTAGAATAAAGGTTGTTTCCTCCTTCTCGACTGAATTGTGTGTCCATATATTTGAGTTACTCTATATTAATATTTTGCATTAAAAAACAATCAACTATAACTTGATTAACTTGTCCATACAACTCACTTCCATACTGAATTACTCTAGCTAGGGCAAATGAAAAGGTTTGTAGCTTGTTCAGTTGTCTTGTTAAGTTATTGATCTCAGCCTACATTGTTGTCATTGAATTCACAGTATTGACTCCATTATGATCTCGAAACATTGACTTGCTATCTACTTCTGTCCAACATCAAAAGACAATTATTGTTCGTCATCTCTTCTAGCAAGTCCTTAGCTTCCTCAGCTGTCTCTCGCGTAAGAGATCCTCTAGAAGCTACATTTATGGTGCCCCTCGTGGGTGGATTGACTCCATAATAGAATATTTGTAAGAGAAATTCCTTTGGTAGATTATGGTGAGGACATCTCCTTTGCAAGCTCTTGTAATGCTCCTAGGCTTTGTATAGTGACTCCACATTGTTTTATTGGAAATTTGTAATCTCCTTTATCAAACTCATTTCCTTTGATAGAGGGAAGTACTTGTCTAAAAATTAATGCACCAATTGCTCCTATGTCTTGATGTTTGTAAGGTTTAGAGAGTGATACCATGCCTTGGCTCTATCCCTTAATGTAAAAGGAAAGAGCCTCATCCTAATGACATCTTTTGACATTATATCATAAAGTATCACATATTTCTAAAAAATTCACCAAATGGGCGTTAGGATCCTCATTAGCTAACCTATAAAAATGCATATTGGTTTGCAGCATGTTCAACAAATCTGGTTTGATCTCAAATGATGTTGCTTGCAATAGTGGTCAAGTGATGCCTTAATGTACAACATTAAACCCTAGTTTTACGAAATCCATTAAGGTTCACTTCTAATCTCCTTTGTCATACTCTTCTGCCGTCATTCCTTCAATCTCTTTTTAGAGTCTCACTTTTCGAATTCGTATTCTTATCTTATGATATCAAGAGCTTGAGTGTCTTTGATCTTGCTTGAACTTCGAGTAATTCTTGTGTTCAAGCAATAACAAAGACACAAGAATAGAAAAAAAAAACTTCTTAGATCAAAGGAATTCAAAAAACTCTAGCCTAAATCCCAAACAACGAAGTCAAAAACTTGTTGAGCAAGTTTTACCTCTAATTAAATTTCCAATGTTTGTAAGTATACAGATTGTAAAATTGTAGTATCAAAAGTGTTGATCCTATAAGGAAATAGTTAAGACCAAGTGAACTTAACTTTGTCTAAGGTATTATAATATGAATTGAATGAAATTAAATAACAAAAATTGAAACAATCAAATAAAATTAAGCAATTAATAAAATAATAATTTAGCTACCACAATTAATTAAGGATGATCAAGGATAAATGCATAGGATTTATTCTTTTATTATTTTGCTTCCCTAATGATTATTGATTCAATTATGTGTTGATTCTAGATTTTTGAAATGATTGATTACTTTCTCTATAGACCTAACCAATAAAACCTAGTTGAATCTGAAAATTTTAGAATCACAATCTCTCAATTCACTATTCTTTCCCTAGTTTTTTCAATTAGTTCTAAAGATATCTATTGAATAACTAAGTTCTCACACAAGATCTCTGTTCGAATGATAATTGATTTGTTAATCATATGGCATATTAATTCACCAACTCTCGTTGTGCAAATTAATCAGATAACTTTTAACTCACTCTCTTAATTTATTGCCAAAGTATATGCATGCATCATTAACACAACATAGAAATTGTATTGAATCAATAAGTACTAAAGTCATAAAACAACTTAAGAACAAACCCTAGTTCAGAAAGTTAGAACACCATAAATGTAAATAACATCTTATAATCTAGTTTACACATCAAGTGCAATGAAAATGACAAAAGGAAAGAAAGAAAAACTTGATTTGGAACTTGATCTGGAAATTTGGAAATCACTACCATTCTTCTTGGTCCTCTTTGTTTGATCCAATTTTATAAGATAGTGGCTGCATTTTTTGCGTCTTTCATGTTCTTAAATAGTAGTTTAAGGTCCTAAGGTTGTTTATAGTTCTCCACTTAATTTGGTTCTGAAAATTGCCCCAAAACATCAATAGACCAAAGAAGCTCACATGTTGGAAAAGCTGAAATTCATTGGAATTGTTGTCTGGTAAATGGATAGTTTGATGCATAACCATGCTTCAAATTGTGCGTCGCCAAAATTGCTGCAGTTGTGAATTCACACAGCCTAAGAGACATTCACAGGATGATGCAAGGTCGTGCATCTCTTCTGTGTTTCGTTTTGTGTTGCGTTTTTATATGAATTCTTCTCCTTTCTTCAATTTCATGTTTCCATACACTCACAAGCACCTCATAAATTATAAAATAAATATCCAATTCTTGATCTAAACCAAATAAACACTTAAAATATAAATAAACACACATATTAAAATAATTCTAAGCCCATACATGCAACAATCATCTAAAAACCATCTATAAACACACTTAAACACCTATCAAAACATAGTCTAAACTACTCCTATACCCTTTAGATTTCTCTGGGTAACTAATAAAGCAACCACTACTATTTGAGAATCTAATTTCTTTTCTTGTGGATTATAAACTTATGATTTTGTTGGACAAACCCAAACATGCATGTGCCACAAACACCTCATGAATTATAAAATTAATATCCAATTCTTCATCTAAACCAAATAAACACTTAAAATATAAATAAACACACATATTAAAATAATTCTAAGCCCATACATGCAACAATCATCTAAAACCATCTATAAACACACTCAAACACCTATCAAAACATAGTCTAAACTACTCCTATACCCTTTAAATTTCTCTAGGTAACTGGCAAAGCAACCACTAATTATTTGAGAATCTAATTTCTTTTCTTGTGGATTATAAACTTATGCTTTTATTGGACAAACCCAAACATGTAGGTGCTTTATACTAGGTTTCCTTCTAATCCATAACTTAAAAAGAGTTTTATGTACTGTTTTACTAGGAATCCTATTTAGCAAATACACAACAATCTTAAGTGCATATATCCACAAGGTTTTAGGTAACAAAGAATTACTGATCATACTCATATCTATATCCATTAATGTCCTATTATGCCTTGTTACCACAACACTTTGTTGAGGTATGCCTGGCATAGTATATTGTGCACATATGTCATGTTTCTTAAGAAACTTCGCAAATCGACTAGGACATTGTCCTAATTAATCATATTTTCCATAATATTCACCACCTTTATCATATCTTACATTTTTTCACTTTTTAATCTAACTGTCTTTCATCCTCCTTTGAAAACACCTCAAGGGCGTTTATAACTTAAGATTTTTCATTAAGTAAATAGACAGATCAGTATTAGGACAATTCATCTATAAAGATGACAATATATTTTTCTCTACTAAAATATGGAGTGTCAAAAGGTCCATATATATCGATGTGTATAGTTTTAAGGAGATGAGTACTTATGGCTCCTTTCTTACCATGTTTGGTTTGTTTTTCCTTAATGTAATCGATATATACATCAATATCAATTAAATCTGAATTTGAAATAATTTCATTATTTACCTATCTTTCTAATCTTTCTTTAGATATATGACTTAAACGTTTTTGACACTAGTAAGTTAAATTATTATTCATTGCATCACGCTTAATTCCAATGGTATAATGAATAGAAAATAGGTATTCAGAAAAAATAACTTTAAGTTTCAATTTATATAAACTATCCATAAGAATTCCACAACTGATAATGGAATTATATTTAACTAAACTAAAACAACCATCACTAAACTTAATAGTAAACCCACTTTCATCAAGTTTAGAAACATAAATTAAGTGTAGGCATATAAAGAGTTTGTATTTGATCTAAGTGATAACTAGTATCTAATATTAGATGATAAGTCCCTACGCTCTCAATTGGAACCTTCATATGTTTTCCCATGAACAGAAAGTTATCAGTTGGATTTATGGTTTGGATTATAAGGAATCCATGCATAATATTAGAAACATGACTAGTAGCACCAACATCAAACCACCAAGTACCAAAAGGAAATTTATTTTAGTTTGGAACATACAAAAAGGTTAGATGTACCTTTCTTTTCAAACCAAACTCTACGTTTCAGATTATATTTCTAACAGTGTCCCTCTTTCTTATAGAAATGACACTTATCTGTCTTTTATTCCTTCTTATCAATATTAGTACTAACCTGTGTCACTCTAACATGTGCTTTCCTCTTAATTTTCTTAGCCTTTAGCTTGTGAATCTTGCTATCTCTTCCACAAGTTATATAAAATGTACTCTTTGATTCTTTAGCCTTGTTTCCTCCTGAATGAGCATATTGGACAATTCATTAGCATTCCACTTATCCTCTATAGAGTTATAGTTAATATGAAAATGTCCATATTCAGGAGATACCAAGTTCATAATGAATTGTACTAAGCAGGAGTCATCAAATGTCATACCCAAGGTCTTTAATTTTGTTGCAATGTTTGTCATCTCTAGGGCATGTTGCTATATGCTTTGTAACCTGTCAAACTTCATGGTCATTAGTTCAGTCATTAGAGTTCTAGCGAGAGACTTATCTATAGAATGGAAACGTTATTCCAGAAATTTAAGGCATTCTTTAATACATTTATTTTATGGAATAATGGTCATAATATTGTTGGCAAGTGTCTTTCTCATACTTTATAGTTTGTCTTCTCATCCTCATTGCTCGTATCCATAATGCCAGTAGGCTTTTCTTCCAATAATGCTAAATCAAGATCCAAAACACCTAAATGGAAATTGACTTGTTTGTACCATTCAAAGAAGTTTAAACCATTAAACACAATAATAGAAGAAGCATGCGAATGAAGAGAAATATTCACAAATACATAAATGCTCAATAAATTATCATATTCAAATAATTAAGCATTTAGAATATACAACATTTTTCCTTTAGGCAAACACAATAATATATTATCATAAGTTTAATGCATACAAACTTTTATAAAGTAATCAAACAAAAACTCATCAAATATAATCAATATATTTAGATATAAAACATATTTGACAAGTAAAGAATGATTTTCCTATATTATATTTATTACTCATAAAGTATAATTCTAAAGTCTATCAACTAATAAACATTATTTATCCATATAATTCATTCAATAATAGGCATTAATATTTTATGAATAAATGATTATTTATACATGACAAAAACTCACTTAATTAATTTGGTTATTTTGGTGACTAACAAATTATCCTTTCATAATGTCTTATATAAATTTAACATATAACACATACTTGTAAATTTCAATAATAATATGCATAAAAACTAACATGAAATTTGAATGTTGATAATAGTTATAGTGAAATCTAAATTGATATTATGTTGAGGTCTAATGGTTAGGATGTCTGAGTTTCGCCCAAGAGACTTGAGTTCAATTCTCAATAAAGTTGTCATGCTTAATTTTCTTCTTTAAAATTCTGCTTTAATTAGAATCCTAAAGAAGACAAGAATAAGTGTTCTTCCTTGTTGTCCAATGTTACGGGTGTTTAAGTTTCACCCAATAACTAGAGTTCAAATCCCAGTAATAACATTATTTTTATTTTCCTCCTAATATTTATCTAAAATTATCACATTATTTAAATTAAAGTCATATAGCTTGTAGTTCAATTCTAAAGTCACACTTATTATACAATTTAACAACTGAAAAAAAAAGTCTTACATGCATGAGATTTAATGTTGATAGTCTTGATGCATTATTTTAGTTGCCATCTTTAAAATTCCATCACCACAATAATCTTTAGGTTTTTTTAATAGAAACCATTAATAATGAATAATCACAAAACTCTTCAAACATCAAAATATTTGACAATCATCATCAAACAATTATAGTAAAATAGATTAACAAATTTTTTATTCAAAACACATGCTCTGATACCACATGTAAAAATATGATCTTTATGACATAAATCAAAATTGACATTTATAACTTTAGGATCTTGAATAAACAATTGTTACAATTCATAAAAGTGTAATATTGCGTACCTGATGCAAAAGATGGCATTATTAAAAGAGATTGAGAAACTTCATCGCGTTCTTGGTTAAAATTAGTTTCTCTCTCTTGACTCTCTTACAGTTATAGAAACTTGGTGGAAAACAATTTGTTACCTTAATTAGTAGAGAGATGACCAATTTAAATATATATGAATTTTAATAAGGTACATATATTAAGTGACCAATACAAATGATTGAGATTTATTCCACTATTAAATAGGAAATATAGACCAAATAAAAATCTTTTATTATATTAATAGTGATATATATAGTAGAGAGATGACCAATTTAAATATATATGACTTTTAGTTTGGTATATCTATTAAGTGACCAATATAAACGGTTGATATTTATTCCACTATTAAATAGGAAATATAGACCAAAATAGAAATCTTTTATTATACTAATAGTGAAATATAGACCAAAGCCTATGGGAATTTGGAACAAACAAAGAATGACTAATGTTATTTCAATCAAATGGCTGCAAACACAAAGTTTAGAAACATCAAACATGTAGACACTAAAACTTGCATTCCTATATTCATTTAAGAAGAAAACCTATAATAATTTTTTTTAATTTTGTGGAGAAATCACAAATCTCAAAAAATGCAAAAATCCCAAACATCAGATAAGGGGTTTGAGGGTGTAGCTTTTGTATGGACCCCAGAAATCTGAGGAAAACAAAGACACAGAACCTAATCTTACAAATTTAATAACAGTGGCAACAAGAGACCCAGAAAATTGGAACATCTGTTGAAGAGACAAGCAAAACTAGTTTTTATTTTGTGTGCCCCTAAAATCATGTTCTGTTTTATCAACTAAAACAAATAATTACAAATCTCACAACACAATAGCATAGACACTACTTTTCACTGAAGTGGATGCCTGGTCTGGTAAGGAACGACATTGGAGATGTAAAGCCTATGAAATAAAAGCAGCCTAGCCCATAAACTATTAAACATATATGAAAGGCTTATAGCTGGAAACTGATGAGAACACCAACGAAATTAGCTATTGTTCTTCATCTTTCTCTCTATTTTCCATATGGTAAGTTATCTAAATGCACCATTCTTTCTTCTGCATATGACATTTCTCTCATTGTGTTTGTTTTGCAGAAAATCAGAAGGAAGTTGTAGAGGTTAACAACCCTAAAATCCGTTAAAATATAGGTAAAATTTTAGATGCTATTTTACGTCTTTTTGTGATTTTTGATCATCCTACACTAGTTTATAGTTGGATTTCATGTGGTTATTTGAGATAAATTGAAGTCATAGAAAAAGATAAAAATAGAGACAAAGTGGGTAAAAAATGAGAAAAGAAGACGAGATAGGAGAAGAAGATGGCATTTTTGAAAATTTTAAGTTGCATTAAGGAGCAAATAGGAAATTCAAATAGTTAAGGGAAAATACTTCCAAGAAGGGTATTTTTGGTATTAATTGAAATAAATGAGGGTAAAAAGGAACGATTAAGGGTATTTTAATAATTATGGTGGTTAAGTTAATCAAGATATTATTTTTATAATTAAGAATAAAATGGAAAAGAGAATAATTTTGGATTATCAAATGTAATTGGGATGAAATTTTCTTAAATTAGTCTAATAGAATTTTGTAAATTCTAGGTCTGAAGGTTCGAATAAGGAGTAATTTAGACTACCAATTAGTTAAGTCCGAAATCGAGATAAGGATAATTTTAGACCTTACTCTTCGAATTAATAAATTATTTTTAATGAATGATATTTTGAATTAATCATTAATTTAATTAATGATTAATAGTTGCATACATTAATTATGTTTATTTTATTTTCCAAATTATTAATGAAGTATAAGGTGCTTTGTGTTTATATTTTGTTACATATATTGAGGTCTAATACTTGTTAATTTGGTGAAAATGTGTTATTAAATAAAGATTGGTTAATAATATGTCATGAATAATTGGTGAAAATCGAGAATCAGTGGCTTGCCTAGGATAGGCTACATTCGATGGTCATAGATTGATAAGTTGTTTAGAGAAGAGTGAGCGACAGCCAAGTATCTATCTATGAAGCAGATATTAGAGCATCCTGAATCCCAAAGATGTCTTGTGCTAATAGCTAGGTACTAGAATGGTATCGAGATATCCTGAGTCTTAAGAATACCCTATGTCGATGGCTAAGTACTGGAGTAGTAACGAGGTACTAAGAGAGATTGAGAAATTGAAGTACGCTGTGCAGATATTTATACATTTAATTATGTTTCCGCTTGGTGAGAGATAATGATGAGTTGAGATGAGTCAATAGATGATTGAATGTAAGTTTACTAGGTTAAGCAAGGTCTAGACAATTAAGTTAATTATGAGATAAAGCATAAATGGCAATTATAAATTAACAAGTCAATGAGAAATTAGAGGAAATCGAGTGAATGGAGAAAGTCATTTGAGAAAATAAGTCAATGGGGAGACTAATAAAAATATGAGGTAACATTACCTTATTTGAGAAATTAGTTACTTAAGAATTTCGAGAATTAGTTATGGGCACTTGAGTTAATTATGATATCTGTAGGGTTAACAAATGCCCAGACAACAGTCATGACATTAATGAATAAAATGTTCCAATTTTATTTGGATCGATTAGTAACTATGATTGTAGATGATATATGGAATGTATTCGAAAGATTGAGAAGAAGAATTTGAACAATTGAGGTTAGCCTTACTTATCATGAAGGAAAAACAATTATATGCCAAGTTTAATAAAAGTGAATCTCATCTTGATTAAGTAATATGTTGGGTTATATAGTATCTGAACATGGCATATTGGTAGACCCAAAGAAAGTGGTAATGATGAAGTGAGAAACTTTTCAGGAAAAATATGTCATTCAGATGGACTAGTGAATGTAAGAAGAATTTTAAGGAATTAAAACACTGACTGATTACAACATCGATGTTAGTTATTCCACCTGGATTTGGAGATTATATAGTATATAATGATGTTTTACACCAGAGATTAGGATGTAATCTAGTGCAGCATAATAAAGTGATTTTGTATGCATAGAGGCAATTAAAGTCTCATGAGTTGATTATTTGATACATGACTTAGAATTTGTTGCAACAGTAATTGCTTTGAGAACTTGGAGACATTATATTTACAGTGAAACATTATGGATATATATAAATGAACAGATCATTAAAGTTTGAGGTAATTATTGAGTTTAAAAGAATTGAATACGAGACTGAAACAATGAATATAGTTACTTGAAGATTATGATGTACAATTAAGTATTATCCAGTAAAGCTAGTGTTGTATCTAATGTATCAAACAGAAACCCTATAGCAGTGTAGCATAAATTCTGATATTGAGGTTACCAAATCTCATGTAATAAAGAGCACATAATGATTGAGTTAAAATTAGGGCAAAATGAAGTGTTATTAGCTACATTGAATTTGAGAATAGTTTTGCACAAAAAAAAAAAGATTAGAAAAGCCCAAAGTGAGGATCCAAAAATTATGAATCATATTGAGAAATCGAAAATGAATCCAAATTTTGAGTTTGAACAGGAAAAATGATATTTTGTGATCATAGTAAAAATTATGTGTACCTGATATAGATGATTGAGCAAAGAGATTATTAGAGAAAGCACAAATAGTAAACTATGCAATACATCCTGGTACTAATACACTGGAACAACACTTAGCGGCTAAGGATGAAGAAACAAGTGACTGAAGGTGTGATTAAATGTTTGATTTGCCAATAGCCTTAACTGTTGGAGATATGTTTTGAACTTATACTTTGGAGTTCCTAGGAACATGAGATCAATATACAGTTTTGATTGAATTCGATTATAAAAATCAGTATCACAGTGATATCAGTAGGACATTGTATAAGATGTTATATGACATAATGAGTCATCCACCTTTGTAGTGGGATGAATAAGGCCTAAAAATAGTTGAAGGCTAAACTTGATTGGAGATGTTGTTGATAAATGAAACTAATCTGTAATAGAAAGTAAGTGATTCAAGAAAAATAAACGAGTTAGGTGGATTAACACCGAAGATAAGCAATATAGAGAGATAAACAAAGTGTTTCTGAAAGTACCACCTTACCAAGGTGTGCTAAAGTTCGTTAAAAAGGGTAGCTAACCCAAATTTTATTGATCCATATGAAATTATTGAGGAAAATATGTTGGCCCCCGAATGTTTTTATTTTTTTATTTTAGTTAAGTATGATTTAGATAATTATGAGGCTTGGATAAGTGAATTTTTTTATTGGGAGTTAAATTTTTTATTATTTTGTTTTATTTATGCCTATGTTAGTAGAATTTATTTTATGGGTTAGTTGAATTAAAGGTGGGAAAAAATCATAAAGGGTATTTTGGGTAGTTTACTTAAGGTTAAAAGCACTAAGCATTAAAGGAAGGACAGGGGGGACTTTTCTCATTCATTAAGGGTAAAATGGGAAAGGAAAGGTGTTGTTTTGTGCTAGAGAAGAAGAAAAAACGTGGAATTGGTGAAGGAAGAAGTGAAATACGAAAATCAAAAGAGAGAAAGAGAGGTTTCGTTGAAGTTGAGAAAAGAATAGAGTTTTGGGCTAGGTTACATTTTTTCTTAGTCTTAAAGAGAGAGTTTGAGGTTGCTCAAGAAGGGAAAAAGAAAGATAAAGGGGAGAGCTTTCTTTAGAGCCAATAATCTCATAAATTGGTAAAGATTTAAGGTAAGTTTGATTTTTATACTTTGGTTTTGTAAAAGGGTTTTGGTTCATGAAGTTTAGGAAATACATAGGCTTAAACAATCTAAAGTCAAATTTTAGTGAATGTGCTTTATGGGTTCTCAAATTTGAATTTCTATTGAATGAGAATTTTGTCCTCTATGAAGGAAATCAAAGAGGGGTTCAAGAGAGGTGAGGGGAGCAAGAGGAAAGACATCCTTAAGCCAATTCCTAAACAAAGATTTCAGGTGGGTTTCATGTTTATAATTGGATAATGAGCCATTGTGTTTTCTTTTTAGTCAAGAAAATAAAATGATTTCCTCATTGCTTTATAATTGTGGCATTTGTTGCTTTGGAATGATTTGAGAAATTGCAATATGCTTGATATTTGAAATTGG